>APFE030094396.1:138585-154459 GCA_000404065.3 Pinus taeda
TTTGAGGAGTGGTAATTTCGACAAATGAATTACAAGATATGGTTGGATTCATTTCTTCTTTCCAATGTGATCTTTCACTTCTTTCACCTTTTTCTTCTTGATATGTCCTTCTATCTTGAGAGTTTGAGGAGTGGTAATTATTGCCAATGCTTTACAAGTTATGTTCTGATTCATTTCTTCTTTCCAATGTGATCTTTCACTTCTTTCACCTTTTTCTTCTTGATATGTCCTTCTATCTTGAGAGTTTGAGGAGTGGTAATTATTGCCAATGCTTTACAAGTTATGTTCTGATTCATTTCTTCTTTCTCTAGGGTGGGGTCCTGGCATATATCCTCTTCTTTTGATGTTTCTTGATCCTTTTCTTCCTCCTCTTCATATTCTGTGTAAAATAATTTCTTCGCAGCACACTTATGACCTTTAGTGCATTTGCTATCACAATTGTAACAATGCCCTTTTTCTCTTTATTCTTCCAATTGTTGTGGTGTAACCCTTGTAGGTTGTGGAAGGCTAGCAGAAACAAAACTTCCATCTTTATAGTTGCGAGGGCCATGCTTCCTGGTTTCCATAATTTTTCTTTCCACTATGTCACAAAGCCCTTTTACTCTTTCTAATTGTTGTGGTGTTGCTCTAAAGAAGGTGTTGATCTTTGTATCCTCATAATGTGCTACCATTTCTTCCGTGAAAATTGACCACGTAACAAGTTGTTTACGAGAACAAAACCCTTCGTACCATCAAAAATGATCTGGTTCTAAATATGAAGATGCAATACATACCTTTTGTAACAGTGGTACACCATGTAGATCCAAATATTGCTCCATCTGAACCATCCAATTTACCGGATCCTTGACATCAAACTTCGTCATCTTACTTTTTATTAATTTTAGGAGCTCGATCTTGAAACGACTGTAACTCTGTACATTCAGATCTTTAAGTTCTGAAATTACGATCTGTAGTAGCCCTCTGTGTCCTCTTTCTAATTCCACCAGTGTAATCCAAATTGGATTCTCCAAGAAAGAGTTATGCACAATCTCCCAAGATGACATAATTATAGACTTTTCGAGAAGAGTGAACTTGTATGAAGTGCCACGTGTCACTGTTTCGACCTTTGGCAATGAAAGATATATACAAGAAGCTACAGTCTATCCTCTTTCTATACCTTCTTACAAAATTTCAATCCGATGCTCAGAGAGAAAGTTATGACGATTTTCCCCAGGTCACCTGTTTGGAATGTAATTCAGGAGTCTACAAAAAGACCAACTTCCTCAGATCATATCTCCGCAAAATAGTGCGAAAAGCTCTAAAATTCGAACCCAAGGTTCAGCACGATTTTGTCTCAAATGGGTTTTTTTTCGCTTCTGAAACGTTGTGGAAAAAAAGTTAGAGGGAAACTGCCACAATGACCTATTTGGAGCAGCGAAACCCTAGAATCCAAAGCTCTGATACCAAATGTTATGAAGCTAGCTCAAGAAAAGATAGATCAACGCCTTAGAATTTAGCCTCTTTTAGGGGGCAACCTCCTTTACATTACGTAAATGAACAATTCTTGGATGATACAAATGAAAAGACCTCCTTTCTATATATAGAAGTCTAAGGGGTCATAACATAATTAGAGCCGACATAACAATAATAATGTAAGGGCACACTAATAATAATAGTGGGCTTCTATGGGGCCAATAGTAACAATATGGGCACTACATGGGTACATCAATATGATAAGTGGTTTGTACTAATAACAATAAGGGGTGACACTAGTAGTATAGGGGCCTAACATGTTCAGGAACTAACTAAAATATAGATCTAGCAAAATAGAATATATTTGCCTAAACCTTTCTACCTTTCTTATTTTCAACTTTTTGCGAGACTCCTTTTGAAGGAGTGACACTGACAATTGCTAACTGATTTTCATTTGCCTTCAAAGGGAATTCTGAATCTGATCTCTCTAAAGTGTGGGATAATTTCACTCCACCTGTGTCCAAATGAGGGGGCGTGTCTATCGGCTGTTGAACTGCATTCCCTATTTTTTCAAAGTTTTCTAGCTCTGGATCGTTGCTCTGACTTGCTATTCCTTACTAATCTCTGGTGTGCCTTGTTGAACTTGTACCTCCTCACTCATCTAATTCACCACAACTTCTTCATTCTCTTCTTCTAAAATATGTAGATCTGGAACCTGTCATCCCTTTTTCATTTTGGGATGTTTCTTTTTTCTATTTGGAAACTTCTTTTCCTGTGGACATGTATTATCTAAATGACCAATCTAAAGGAAAATGCAACACCTAAATTCCATGTTCTCAAAGTCTAGAGGCTGGATCCAATGAAAGCTAGTATGGAGCAAGTGGATACTATCAGGTAGTCCCTTACTAAGATCCACCTCTATGCAGATTTGGGCAAAGGTAAAAATACCTTTATCAACTCTGTCTAAATCTGTCTTGATA
This sequence comes from Pinus taeda, assembly GCA_000404065.3. NCBI lineage: Eukaryota > Viridiplantae > Streptophyta > Pinopsida > Pinales > Pinaceae > Pinus > Pinus taeda. Next base: position 141,018 of record APFE030094396.1, read on the forward strand.
TATTTTCCCAGAGTGTTTCCAATTCTCTCTAACACCTGGTGGTGCCAGAAAGGGAGAGGAAGATTATGCATTCTTAGCCATACTGGCATTTTAGAAACCACCAAAGTTTTAGCATCAAGTCTTGGAAAAAGGGGTAATAATAGATCTGCACTCCCCCAAAACCACAAACCTTCATTTAGAGCATAGTCCAAGTCCTTATGGGTGTCAAATTGGATGATAAAAATTCATTTAAAACACAAACGAATGTCACAATTTGGCTTCCAATTAGAGAATATCCACTATTAAAGGTCCTATTATTTGAGTCAGATGCCATTAAATCCACACACTATAACTCCTGATTGGAGAATGTCAAATAGATCCTTTACCTCTGGTATATTTATTTTCGTTACTGGAGCATGTTCCATTTGATCCACAATGTAGGGGCCCGGTATATTCTGGCCTTGCCCAGATGATGCGGGCTTCTTCCCTATTGCCTGGAATGAACTAGAAATTTTCCCCTGATCATGATGAGTTATAGATTCTCCCTTGCTTTTCACTACATCCTGATATGAGAATGCACCCTTTGGATTGTTGGATCTAGATGAGCCTCCCTGAAGCCTCAAATTTAAGATTATGGTGGACGAAGGAATAATTTTATGATGGTGCAACCTTAGGTCATCCTGCATTGTTTTTCCTCCAAAGACCAGGCTTTGTATCATAATACCCATAATATTGTGGATATTCTACTTCAATGTTTTAACATGATCGGAGGCCCTAACCCAAAATAAAGTTTATTTTTTCACCTAGGGTTTTCGGAAAAACTTAGAAATATATCCTTGATCCAAAATCTGGATTCCAAATTCAATATTCACACAAATCAATAGTCAGATCTACATACAATTAAGGATTTGAGTGGATTGGAGTTGGGAAAGGTTGCAACGTGAAAAAAACTTCATAATCGAATGACATTCCACTAATACCACCCAATCTATAGAAGGGAAACACTGAGCCATTGAATAACCAAATAGATGCCACAGATCTATAGTTAATCCTCCATTTCGACATATCAATTCACTCATAGAATTGAGGACCTCGAGATCCAGCTACTTAAATGACAGATCCAATGCAAGAATGGTTCAAAATGAAAAATACTTTATTGTTACCAAAGGCATGCCTTCCGATTTGAGTGATACTTCTCCTGTGACATATAGAGGGAAATGGATCAATGCCTTATCAAGGATTGCCACATTCCTAAACAGATCCAAACCTGACACATGAGTGAGACACCATTCATTCACATTTGAACCATCATGCATGGCAGGAGTAAGTAGAAACCCTGCAGTAGAAGACTAGTGTGGAAAGCCTACAAAAACCCCGGCCATTGTTCTCTCCCTCACCCTCCTAATGAAAAGCTTTCAATAGACTTAGTTTGTCATAATAGATTATGTGAAAATAACCTAAAACATATACTATAATAATGGCTAATTCATTTTAGATTCTAGATTTGATATTAATTTTCTTGTTGTTTATGCATGCAATAGATAATATGTGGAAAATAGAGAAAAATAACATACAATCACTCAAAAACCACACTGAACACCAATATATTTTCTAGGAAACAATTTCAAGAGGAAACCCGCTTGGAAGGTGAGCCTACCCTACTCTCTTTTGTATAAAACGGAAACCATGCAAATACAAGTGAGAAGGCACTTTATGGAGTTGCTTGAGACCTGTGGCCCATGAGCTACTACAAAAAACACAACCACCTTTGTTATGATCTCTTTATCCACATACAACATCTCTACTATATTGTGGAAGAAAATGCAAGCAGATTGAATCAAACCCCTTTTCCTTCCAGTGGCTCAATTATACCACAACTTGATAGAAAATTAGGGGTTAAAATTTTCCCATACAACCCTCAAGATGAGTTACAAATCAACCTTTATTGAGTCTTTTTTCATAGTATCCATGTATCTATCCCATTTTCCATAAGTAATAGGGTTGTTGTGGCACCCTGTTTAATCATGGTGGAAAAAACAAGAAAATCAACTTTAGAGTGGCATAACATTTGCGTACGAACTATTTTTGACATATTTATAGCAACTGTCACAAAAAAATAGGATTTGGAGATGGAAACCCAACAAGGTAGGAAGTTAGACTAAGTGCTAACAATGGGGTAATGATCTATTCTCACGACAACCAAGGCCCATGGGTTTTTGACGATGGGAGGAGTCCCCATAGGATAGGATCACCTATGAAAGTCATTCAAAGGTTAATTCATAAGGTTATCATGCTAAGGCTCATTCAAGGGAGAGGCACAATAAAGGTACAAGGCTTCAAAGAATAAAATCGCTCTTTAAGAAAAGCCCTAGGAAAGAAGGCTTACGACCTAGGTTTTTGAGGTTTTTCGATGGTAATAGGTACTCACAAGGCCATGAACCAAGGGAAACGATTTATTAAAAATATATTAAAATAATTCAAGGTTCATGAAACCCTCAATAAATTATTCAAGTTGAGGGAGAAGAAAACAAGGTTTCTCTCTTAGAGAAACACCTCGGGAAAGAGATTTTATGGATGAAATTTGAGTGGATGCCCACCAAATTTGTTAGGCCTCTATAATACTAGTGTAGCCCCTATATTATTATTGTTGTGCCCCATAGAAGTCCACTATTGTTATTGATGTTCCCTTACATTATTATTGTTATGTAGGCCCTAATTATATTTTGACACCTTAGACTCCTATATATTTTTTTGCATGAAAAAAAATCAGAACTTTTTATTAAGAGCAATAAAAAGTATTACAAGTGATTGTATCATATGCCGACAACGCTGGCTCATGAGTCGGTTGTTCTGCTCAACATTTAAGGAGCTGTTCTACTGTTCTGTTGGACACAAGACCTGTACAAACCACCTCCCCACGAAGGTGCTGATACAACCATGTAGCACATATGCGAAAAACAAAACTTTGGGTCTCCTTCAACAGAAGGAAAACAACCCCATAATACAAAATAATATATATGTCTTATATCCATTGTCATATCCAAAAAAAGTGAGATAAAAAAGACTGTATACTGAGTTTTTTTTTAAAAGAGATGCTACTGTAAACAAGAACTATATAAACATGCTGGAAATTACCCAAATATACATATGCTATAAAATGCCGTTACAAAACTGCTGTCAAAAAAGAGCTGTAGGACAGAAAATCAAAAAATCTGTGCATAAGGGGGCATATTTGATCTGACTTAATGCCCCTGTCTGATCTCTTCTATGTTCCAGTTGCCCATATCCTGTTGTACACCAGCTTTAGATAGCTGGTCTGCTTCCTCATTCTTGTCCCCTTTTCTTCGTCTTCACAATGATCTTGAATTGCCGGGACTGTCTTGACATGTTCCTCCGCGATCACCGAATCTTTGGCCGGTTCCTCCACTTGCGCTGTCGAAAAATTTGTATCTTCCTGATTTTCCTCTTGATTCGGAACAGTTGCATCCACTGGGACTTTAACAGTTTCCTCTTCCTCCATATCCGCTACCCCACGTGCCTCCAGAATTTCGTTCTCCATGGGTAGCTGGTCAGGGTCTTGGACAATTCCTCTGTTCGCTGAAGCACGCCGGAGGTGTCGTCTCCTTCGCATCAGTGGGCAACCTTTAGCCAAATGCCCATATTCATGACAGAGATGGCATCGGAACGGTAGATATTCATAATCTAAAATCTGCTCAAAAATGTAATCCTTGTATTGAAGATTAATCGTTTTTGCCAAGCCTCTGCTCGGGTTAAGGGTGGCCAGAATACGTGCTATGGTGCGGTCCTTTGTGTGCAGGAATGACATATCTGCCTCCAGGAATACTCCCAATCTATTGCCAATGGTTTTAAACACTTCCTCCGTCCACATGAAGGAAGGCAAATCCGGAACACGAATCCATACAGGAAATTTGTCAGTTCTCTCCTTGAATGCATCAAACATGGGTGTCCATTTCTTTAGCAGAATGGGGATGTTCCCTATATGCCAGTTGCGCTAAAAGACCCATTCTGCCGAAGCTTGATCTACAAAACATAGCTTAAACCATCCCTTCCCTAGAATTTGAGCTTCAAACTGAAGCGGTCTATCCGAAACAAAGCAGGATTCTCCCCACACTTGCAGAAATTCAGAGGAAAATTTCTTACCTCGAGCTCTACCCACCAATGTACATTCCGCGACTGCTAGGGCTTTTCAATCGACACTTCCATTTCTAGGACTAAATTTCCCTCTAGCTCCTGAGATCCAATGGGTCTTTTAGACTTCCTCTTCGCCCCTTTGAATCCTAGTTCTTCCTCCTGTGTACCATTTCCTTTACGGCCTGCGATCCTTTCTGAGTTTGTCAGCGAAATGCCCCCATTCGTTGTTATCTCCTACTGAGGCGTATTCTGGTTCGCCAAGACTGCTTCCACGTTCCCAGAGGAGGACTGGCCCTTTGCCGGTCCATCTGAAGTTTCCCGCACCTCGGCTGGTAGTTCTCCGGGGCCTTGATCAAACGACCCTTCTAGGGTTTGGGGCTCCCTTGGCAACAAAACCCTTGTTATCGGGGGAAGCCCCTCAGAGATCCTTACAGGACTGTTACTAACTGCGAGCCCTAGATTTTGAAGGTCTTCAAAACCCTTAGACAATTGAAAACGCGGGATGGCTTTTTTACCTTGTGTGTTCACGGGAAGACCTTCTTCTGCTGCTCCACGGGGAAACGAAACGCTGTCACACTGCTTGGAGCCATCTACTATGCTTGACTGTAGTTCCACATTGCTCGCATCCTTGCGCGCTAAAGGAAACAAGGGGGTATCGTTCGGGTTTATCTCTCCCAGCCTCGACAAGTCGTATGCCCCAAAATAATGCTCCACAGCCTGAGCGGTTGTTTCTTTCCCCCACATGGACAAAATATCCTCCAAAGCTGGGTCCAAGTCGACTAAATCTGCGGGGTTCTTAGACTCCTATATATACCAAGGAGGTATTGTCATTTGAACCATCCAAGAATTATTCATTTATGTGATGTAAAAGGAGGTTTCCCCCTCGAAGTGTCTTATTATTTAGTTTTGGATCTATATTTTCTTATTTTTTTGTGCTATTTTTGATTTGGATACTTAACTTTTAGTATCAAAGTTCTAGATCCTAGGGTTTTGCTGCTTCAAACAGGTCATCGTGGAATTTTCTCTATATCTTTTTTTTGTGAAACTTTAGACCATGAAATCGCTACCACATGAAGGAAAAATCTCGGTGAACATCTGACTACAATTTCAGACCTTCGTTTGCTAAATTTTTGGAGATATGGTGGAACGAAGTTAGGTTTTTTGCATACTCTAGAATTCAGTTTCAAACAAGTGTTCCAAGGAAAATCGTAATAAATTTCTCTTGATGCATATGATTTTCATAGAATTTGTTTTCTCATATATCATTTTCAAGTGCTAAGGTTAAAACGGTGAGACGTGGCATCCCTCACAAGTTTGATCTACTGAACCAGTCCATAATCAGGTCATCTTAGGAGAATTAGCATAGCTTTATCTTGATGAATCTAATCTTGGTGTAATTAGTGGGTTTGGAAATAAGACATAGAGAGATACTAGAGGATGAAATTTCAGATCTTGGAGAGCTAAAATCATAGAGATACAATAGTTTCAAGTTCAAACGTACCAACAAGCTCAAAGTCAAGCTCTAAGAGGTGTGTATTTTATTACTTGTGTTTGAAAAATTAGTTTGAAGTAATTCAAAGGGCATAATGAAGCATAGGTATCATTGATTTATTCCAAAATTCCTCCCAAAAAAAATAATACCACACCCATTAAGCCCTCTATATTGCAAAGATAGATATGAGGGATTTAATGGAAAGGATCCAGTAACATGGATACTACAAATGGAGCAATTCGTTGATTTACACGATGTCAACACACACAAAAGGTATGAATTGCGTCTTTATATTTAGAATCCAATCAATTTGTATGGTATCGACGGCTTTGTTCCATAAATCACTCGTCACTTAGATAATGTTTACAGAGGAATTGATATCACATTATGAGGATACAAAGAGAAATACCTTCTTTAGGCAAATGATAAATATCAAACAAAATGGTTCAACTGGGAAGCACATTGAGGACTTCCAAAGACTAAATATCAAGGTTACTGATATTCTAGAGGATGATTTGATTAATGTCTTCAAAGGGACTTTAAAAGGTAACATCCAACATGAGGTTTTACTTTGGGAACGTAAGTCATTGGAGAATGCATTTAGGGTACCAAGAAAAGTTGAAAGAAAAATTATGGAAATAAGGAGGTCTACCACTCACAACTATAAAGATGTAAGTGTTGATGCTCCTAGCTTCCCACAACCTACAAGGTTGACACCACAACACTTGGAGGAAAAAAGAGAAAAAGGTCTTTGTTACAATTGTGATAACAAATACACTAAAGGTCATAAGCATGATAAGAATAAATTATTTTACATATATTTTGAAGAGGAGGAAGAAAAGGAACAAGAAACATCAATAGAAGAAGATATACACCAGGAACCAACACCAAGGGTTGAAAAAGAAGAAATGAATCTCACCATATATTGTAATGCATAGGCGGGAAGTACCACTCCTCAAACTCTCAAGATAGAATGATATATCACGAATAAAAAGGTAATAGTGTTGATTGTTTTAGGTAGTAATCATAATTTTATTCATTGTAAGATAGCCAGGGATTTGAATTGCTTTCTATATCCAGCTCCAGAGTGTCAAGTGATGGTTGCAAATGGAGTAACTATAAATTGCTCAGGTAAGTGCCATAATATTAATCTAACCATGGGGGAATATGCATTGAATAGTCTGATGCTTTCCATTCCAATGGGCAATGAAGATGTATTGAAAGTCCAATGGTTAATATCTTTGGGGACGATAGATTTTAATTTTCAAGAAATTTCTTGAAAATTTTCTCGGAAGGAAAGGAAATTGAATTAAGGGGTATCACAGGGAAACCTAGGAATATAATCAACTCTAATGACATGACAAATATTTTGAAGTAGGAACAAAGGGGCGTAATTGCAAAATTATGTTCACTAGATGTTCAAACATCTAAGTCACCCATTTCTCCATATCTCCAAAGAGTCCTTTATAATCATTCCAAGATATTTGAGACTCCCAAAGGTATCCCAACTATTCACGATCATGATCATGCTATTCACTTGATTCCAGGAAGTGTTCTTCCAAACATCATACCTTACAAATATCCATATGCATAGAAGAGTGAAATTGAACCTATCATTCGAGATATCCTAGAGGTAGGTATAAGTCAACCTAGCCAAAGTTATTTCCTTGCTCTAGTAGTATTGGTGCACAAGAAGGATGGATCATGGTGTATATGTTAGGACTATAGAGAGATTAAAATATCACTATTAAAGATAAGTTTCCCATTCCTGTCATTGATGAATTTTTGGATGAACTATATGGAGCAATTTACTTTACCAAGATGGATCTTTGTTTAGGATACATCAAATTAGAATGAAGACATAAGACATTCCGAAAACAACATTTAAAACTCATGAATGTCATTATGAATTTTTGGTCATGCCTTTTGGCCTTACTAATGTACCTTCCACATTTCAAGGTTTGGTTAATTCCACTTTCAAACCCTTAGAAAATTTGTGTTAGTACTTTTTTGATGATATACTAATCTACAACAAGTCATGGAAATATCATGTTCAACATGTTGACAAGGTGCTCAAACTATTGGAGAAGAAACAATTGTATGCAAAAGCCTCCAAATGTTTCTTTGGGGTACAAGAAGTGGAATAATTGAGTCATATTGTATCCCATGAGGGTGTTAAGGCAGACCTTGACAAAATTAAGGCCATAAAGGAATGGAAAATGTAACATCCCCTAGTTAATTTCCTATGTAAATAAAAAACTAATAACCAAGGTAATGGGACACGTATTCCAAGATGAACTTTGAGCAAAACATAGTGATGGGGTATCACTTGTGATTAATTAATGGCTTTGGAAATTGGCAAAGGCAAAGCGACATTAATTGGAATTTTATTTATGAAATAAAGGAAAATAGGAGAAACAAGAGATGAAAGGTCACATAAATGCATGAGGAGGAAATTGATGGCAAATTAAGGAAAAATGAAGAAAATAGAGTCCTCAATGATAAAAAAGATTTTGAGGATCAGTTCAGGAGCTCTCCCTCTATTCTCTCATTCTCTCATACCTTTGCACACAGAGTTTTCTTGGAGCACCCTTGGAGCATTTTGGGCATAATTTAGATTTGGAGAAAGAAGGAAAACAAAAGTGAGAATGCGCAAGGTTACAGGTTGTTGAACAAATATAATTGGATTGCTTTACAGGTAACAGGTTGCATGTGTGATTTCCTTGTTTATTTATGGATGCATGGTATATGCATCTGATCTAGTTATGTTTTGTCATTGGCATGGAAGATTTCTTCGATTGACAGTGGTTTTAGCCTTTCCTTGCCATTTCCTAGATAGCATGGCATTGTGGGTTTTTTTCACTTGATTGTTTTCTGGTTGGTGCTCATAATTCCTTATGGCTGTGGGTTGGAACATACGCTCTGGAATCCCTAAAACAACTTGGGTTGAGTTACTAGCCCTGGAGCCCTTGGTGGGTTGAGTTACTAGTCCTGGAGCCAGGTTGGACAAACACTCTAGACCCTTGGAAGGTTGTGGGTTTAGTGACTAGTTTCTCGAGCTCTAGACAACTTCGGTAGAGACCGACCTGGTTGGTTTTAATGATGGCTAAATGTGAGTTGGAATCACTGGTTGAGGGTTGAGGTGGTTGGGCCTCTAGAAGCCCTAGTTTGGTTTTGTTTAGTGTATTCCATGAGATCCCACATTCATGCTTGGAATATGGTGCGGAGGTGGTTCGCTAAAAGAGAGATTTGGTTTAGCCTAATCTATGGTCAGGTGGCACATGGAAGTCCCTAACTTGGTCAAAATTTTCATGTATTAATAAGAGCCATTTCTCTACTTTGATTCATGTATATTTGTAGCGATTATGTTGGTGATATTATGGTTGAGTTACCATGGTTTATATGCTAGTTATTTTATGATTATATGTTTTTCATATGATGTGTATCTCCTATGGCTCATGCCATGAATGGTTTAGCTATTGATCAATTGATGAATGTATAGAATAATAAGTGTTGTTGTATCTATGTGGATAAGGCATAAGGCCTTCTTGATGATTCTCAAATGAATCTTAGACTTTTATGATCAAATAGCTATTCATGACATGTAGCTTACATGTTTTCCATGTGTTTGACGAAACATTTGTTATGTTCTAGGAAGTTTAGGTCAAGTTATGCCTACAAGTTTGTATCTTTAGCATTGTTTTCATGTCATTATTGATTTTGTGAAGTTTTAGGAAATTCTGGGAAGTGTTCTAGAGGTTGACCTCGAATCTAGGTTCAGATCTCGGGACCGCACCCTTTGAACTAGACAATTTGGGTCACAATCCCACCTAGGCAGGCTTGTACATGTGGTTGGAGGTCTATAACCGCATGGAAGTCTTGTAATGCATGCAGTTGGGGGTTAAAGTGTGTAAAATTTCCCCCATCTCAGGTTTGGTCACCTAGGGTGGTTCTTTAGCCCGTGGTTGTCTTATAGAACTGAGGGATGAGGCGAGTTTCTAGTTTGTCAACAGTTGTCGGCCCCCACTTTCATAACTAAAGCTTGGAGGTCAGGTCATGCTATAGTAACTCTTTGTCTCATGTTTACCCTGGTAGGATGGATAACATAGGTAAATGTGGGAGGGGTGGGTTATAAATTGGTATTAAAGCTCCGAGGTTCAACACTTGGACTGGATGGGCAGAACGTGTTTGTCATGCATGCATTTCAGTTTTATATTTGTTCTTTATGCATGCCTTATGATAGTCATTGTTGCAGTAGTGTCGTCATGAAGAAGTTGATGATGGTGATGTTGAGATGATTGATATGTTTATTTCATTATAGATACATATGTTTTGCTAATTTGGATTGATTTTTTAGAAGAGATAACCTCCCCTAAACTTCACTGAGGTATGTTGATTATGTTTGTATTTGGTTTATCTAACATGGTTTGCATGCAGGAAGTAGAAGATAAAAGATGACAAGAAAAATGGTGGACTACAATTCACAAGATTCTCCTTACATATCATAGGAAGAACATGATGATGAGTACTCCCTTGACATAGCAGATACATTGAGAAGTTTGAAAGCAAAGATCATAAGTTGTATGGAAGATAATGAAAGGATCATTAAGTCATAGGAAAGACTTGCTAGGGCACAGTAAAAGAAAGCAAAGTTCAATGCAGTGATTCTTCAGAGTTTATCAGACTTGCAGAGACAGGGACCGCTTAGGATCAATCGTTAAGAAGAGGAAAGGACCAATGGGGCGTATGGAAGCAAGTCTCAATCATGATACATGTTTGAAAAGGATGACACCGTCAGAGATGGTAAGTTCCCGAAGACACCTGACAAGAGGGGTAATGACCGTGGGTTCTATTATAGTTCTGGATAAGAGAGACAAAATTATAATCACCATCACCATCCGTATATGAGGAGTGAGAAGTAGTACTTTCCAGAGGAGTTCAAGAAAGCAAAGCCTCCTACATTTGATGGAGGAATGAAGAAGCCACGAGACACAAAAGCTTGTTTTCTTGGGATGAGTAAGTTTTTCAGATTGCATGATTACTTAGAGAATATGAAATCAAGGATAACTAATTTCAGTCTTAAAGTAAAAGCAAACATCTGGTGGGAAGATGTAAATAATTTCATAGGCATTCGAGACGAGGAGTTCACTTGGAGTGAGTTCGAGAGACTTTTAAGAAAGAAGTATCTATCTAAAAGATACTATGATGATAGGAAAATAAATTTTATGAGATGAAGATGGGATTTATGACCAGTGAGGAGTATTTAGCAGATTCTTAGATTTGTTGAGATATGTACCTTATATTTAGGAGAAGAAAGAAAATATTTAGAGATTCATCAGTGGGTTGTTGGTATCAATCAAAGACAAGATTGAGTTTGATGAGCCTAGATCATTGGAGGACGACATCAGAAACTTGAAGCATTGTTATGAGCAATCAAAGCGCAGGTCTGAGCCTAAGCAATATTGGAAAGGTAATGAGAAGAATAAAGGAAAGGGGCTAAGAAGAGAGGAAAACTATATGATATAGATGAAAAGGAGAATGTAACACTGTATAAGAAGTTTAATGTAGTTGATAGAGGACAAGGATTTTAGTCTAAGGAGAAGAACAAGGGTGATGGTAGGAAGCCCATACAATGTTGGACTTATGGCAAGGATCATCATAGGAGAGATTGTCCACAACATCACGGTGGTGGACCACAAATCTACAGTGCTCAAGAGGTACAGATAGTTGGGGATGTTGGACAAAGTCTTCATCATATTTATGTAGCATTGGATAATAGGTAGGTTGATCATTAGACATCTAATATCGAGATGGAAGGTAAGATTTGTGATCAAGTTGTTTCTATTTTGATTGAACCCAGATCTAACTATAGTTATATTAGTCTTGGCCTGGTGTATAAGTGTTACTTGAATAAATAAGTGAATGAAAAATGTTAGTTAGTGCAGTTGGCTATAGGTACTAAGAGAGGAGTTCATCATTGGGTAAGATCTTGTGCATTTGAGTTGAACGACATGTCTACATCAATGCATCTAAATGTGTTTCCATTGGGATCATACAATATGTTATTGGGCATGGATTGGTTGTACATTCACAGGACTAAGGTGGATTGTTATGACAAGGCTATTGAGTGCTTGGATGATGATGAAGATAAGATAATCTTTCAGGGTAAGAAGCCTACATCAATGAGAATGGTTCCAACTATGCAGGAAAAGCACAATAACAGGAAATGAAGTGTATTATTTTTAATTCATATTTCCAGTGATACAAGTAAGGATGTTGAGGATGCTATAGTCTTGAAGAGGTATCAGGTCTTGTAGCAGTTTCAGGATGTGTTTTGAGCAAATATTTCAAAGTTGCTTCCTCACAAGGAAGTGGACTTTTCTATTAAGTTGATGTTGGGAGTAGCACCAACATTGAAGGCACCATACATGATAAGCACTTAAGAGTTAGTAGAACTGGAGTTGAAATTGAAGGAAATGATTGCAGTTGAAATAAATGTTTGATGATGGATACATTAGGCCAAGTGTGTCACCTTGGGGTGCACCAATGTTGTTTGTGAAAAAAAATTATTGTACTGTTATGATGCATCCCCTCATATCTACCCACTTTCACCAACTTACCTGGGGTAAACATGAGATGAGGGGATACTATGATAAGACTCGACCTCCTAGGTGACCTTAAGCAAGTGGAATCGATGGAAACTGATAACACAAACCTTCTATACCTGCTATAGGACTCCGAGAAGCCTTCCCAGTCATCCCCATGACCAGTCCTTGGGTTCCACTAAGTTTTAGTGCATTAAACTCCTGGACGCTACCTTGATGTGGACAAGGGTGCATCTGGAAAGCTCTAGAAGATCCTACATCAAGGAAAAGGGAGCTTTTAGGGTATTTTTTCCCTAGTGTTGTGCCTGCGACTCTGGGATTCGTGCTACTTTTTAAGCCTAGAATCCAGGTCACTGCCCAGACACAACTGTAGCTTTCAGAATCCATAATTTACACGACAAAAAGACTTGCAAGCCTAAAATTGGCTCCAAGACTAGGCCTGACCATCCCCAACCGGGACTAACATTCTGTCAAACACTTGGCATCAATGCAATCTACATGACATGAATACAAGATAGAGCATAAACAAATGATAAATCATATGGGATTTGACAAGAAGGATCACCACCTTCTTCCCTTAACGATTTTGACATCAATTAGGTCTTGCATCCATTATCCTTTCAGTTACAAGTAATACATGAAATAACCATGATTATAACTAGTCATATAACCATGCTTATAACCAGAATTAAATGATGTAAATAACAATGAGATAACAACCATTAAGGCGACATAATAACAAGTACAAAAGTAAGAGAACTTAGCTTTTATTGAACATAGGCAAGAGCCAACTAGGTTCAGGACTTTCACGTACCACCTGACCATAGATATGGCTGAACCAAATCTTTCTTTCATCCAGTCACCCCTGTGCCATATTTCAAGCATGAATGTGAGATCTCATGGATAAACCAATCCAAAAAACAACCAAGGGAATCCAGAGGTTAAACCACCTCCACCCTCACCAAACCATGATCTCACAAAAACTGATATCGAGATCACAAAACCAAACCGATCTTGGAATGCTTACGTAATCCATCACTATCCTTGAGGAATTTTTTGTCTTCTTGTCTCTCAGGATTTAGCATAATCCACACTGGATCACTAGAAACTAAACTGATACTCCACCCTTAGGATTTACCATGTATCCTGCCAAAACCGATCAAGGGATTCCTAGGCCTTTGTGAATTTTCTTGAGACCACCTTTGCCCTGGATT
>APFE030094424.1:0-19030 GCA_000404065.3 Pinus taeda
ATATTTTAGATTTAGGTTTTAATTTTATGTTTTAAACTTTATAATTTTAAAGTCATAAAAAAAAGGTTATTCTAACTTAGACGTTAGTTTTAGATTAGATTTTAATTTAGGGTTTTAATTGTTCTATTTTGAATTTTAGCTTAGAATTTTAGACTTCAGTTAGTGTTTTAGTTTTATATTTTGTTTAATTTTTAGATTTAAAGCTTTAGCTTTTAGTTTTAGTTTAGATTTTAATTTTAAGTTTTGTTTTAAAAATATAACAATAAAAAATTCATAAAAATTATAAAACTTTAAAAAAGGCATAAAGAATTTGTTTTCTTATAGTTTAGATTCTGATTTAATTTAGTTTAGATTTAATATCATTTAGATTTAAAAGTTTCATTTAGTTTTATCTGAAAAATATAAAAATATTTTGGGAAATTTTTGCCAATTTCAGTCTTGGCTCAGGAATTTCTTAGGTTTTATCTTTTCTACTGAGGCTAAATTTTTTGATGTGGGATTAATGTTTATCATTTTCATGTGGTTAAATATGCTTGAATGATCATTTAAAGATTAGCTATATGAATGTGATCTCTGGTTAGCATTTGAAATTACGTGGTTGTTTAAAGCATTTACCTTTCGAAATTTTAATTGCTGGAATATCGTTATAATGTTCTAATCATTGGATCACTATTAAAGCATTGTGCGTTTATCGAATATCTTATCTGATGGTAAATGATTGTTAATGAGTTCATCTTTCCGCAACATTTGATAGATAATCATTCAACCGTTAACTCTATAAGGCACTAGGCTATTAACTTAATAAAATCAAATAAGTGCTTGTTTTCTCTCGTGTCTCCCAACCCAACTGGTCCACAGTTGGTCTTCATCATCCCTTAGGGTCTACCCCCTTAGCCGCGGGAGACAGGCTTAAACAGAGAGATCGGGGATCAGGGTGACAGCCCCCGGTCTGAGCGTTGTCGTGACAATCTGTGCGACAACAGCCTCCATACGTCTTGTTTTGTTTTGAAGGTGAACTTTGAGTAAAGGGAGTTATGGTAACATGAATTATGAATTATGATGATGAATTATGAATTTAGGGGGTGTAATGGCATGATGATGAGATGTGAATTGAGGGGTAACATGATTATAAAATGTGAATGAAGGGAGTATATGATAGTAAATGGTGCATGGAAGGAGTACATAAAGGTGAATTATGAATTGTGAATGATGACATGGGGATATGATCGACACCACTAACAAACCCATAGAACTTTAACTAATGGAACCTGATTGTCATGGTTTTGACTTGTGATAAATAAGACCCCATGAAATGAACCCTTGAACCCTCAATGACTCTTTTTCTCTACATGAGTACAGATTTGGAAATATGACCTTATGCCCCTCTCATGGACTTTAGACTCTCTCAAATTTAATTTTGTATTTAAAGACCCCTTTATGACATGAAAAATGTGTAGTGACCTTAGACTATGACATCAGTGATTCATACGCTAAACTGACATATAAACCCCCAAAATGAATAGAAAGAGGAAAAGACACTTTGATCCCTAGACCCTAGGACCCTAACAGTAGTAACATATGATGATTTCTCTTGCTTTGATAATTGTTTGTGATATATTTTATTTTACTTGATTAACTTATTCTTTTCCTTTGTTTTTATTAGTGTTCTCTATCATCAAACAACGATTAAATCATATAGAACAACGAACAAAGGACACAAGATATAGGCGATCATCCAGGGCCAAAACCTTTACAACTCTGAGAGGAAAACCCACAAGAATTCTTCTTCTTATAGAATCTTCAATTGACAAATTCCAAGACCTAGACCCTTGACCAATAACCCCTCCAAGACCAAGTAAAAGATTCTTCTTGATGAACTTCTCTTCCTTCAAGTCAACACTGGTCAAACTTGCTCTACTCCTTCAGATTTCGGACCTGGCTCAAAATTTTGACTTCTTGTTGCAGACCTGCAATTTTGGCTTCCTCTGTAGAAACCCTAGGTCACATGTGTGGCTAGAATATGGACGAATTTGACTTCTTTCTCCTTCACTTGAGATGGAATCTCTTTATTAATTCGGCTTGTAAGGGAGACTTTCTTTAACCCAAAACTCCAACTCTCTTGGAGTGATTGCAATTCGGTATATTTTGTTGCAAGATGATGCCCTAATTCTCACACGTGTGGAAGAATATAGCCCAAAAACCAATCTAAAGTGCTTTGCTTTTCCTTCTCCTTTCTTCGCTAGGCATTAGGCTTCTCTCTCTATCTTGATCAAACTTTTTTTTATGCTTGAGTGAGTGAATGTTGGAATGAGGCCAAGTCCTCCTTTACATAGACTTTCTTGAGCCCTCAAATAGGCCGACTTCACCTTCTAGATAGGCCGACTTGCTTCTTTGTAGGTCGACTTGTTTATTAGCACTTGACTAGATCTTGGAGGGTCATTTGACTCTATTTTGACTCAAATAATTTTCTTTACAATATGTAACATGCCCAAGAAGGGTCTTTCATACATGACAATGACTTTCTTGACCTGTAAACTCAATGACAAGCCCTAGAAGCTCACAATGCGAGCTTGACCTAAAAATAAATTTCCTTGAGCATGAAACCCATGCCTCAAGAATAACAATAATAAATTTATTCTCCTCATTACATCAAATACATAAAAAAATATGATTACATATGTCATTATGAAGACTGAACCTAGCTACATATTTGAACACTTTGTAGATTTGTTTGAGCATGTTCTAGACACAACAATAATTCACTGTGACAATAAGAGTGGGATTCAATTTGCAAAAAATCATTTGTTCCATGACAAGTCCAAAGATATTGAGATCAAATATCACTATATCTAGGATATGACGCAGAGAGGAGCAGTAAGAATCCATCATATAGTGACTGATGATCAAATCGCAGACATTTTTACCAAGCCTTTGTCGAAAGGAAAGTTCTTGGTTTTCAGAGAGCAGCTTGGATTGACAGATGTGACCCTTCCTAGAGAGGGTGGTCATGGATGATGAGCCTTGGATGTGTGAGATCCTTTTCATGTGTTGATAAGTGGATCCCCCCAAGCAATGATGAGCCTTGGATGTGCGAGATCCTTGTCATGTGTTGACAAGTGGATCCCCCTAAGCAATGATGAGCATGAGAAGTGCGAGATCCTTGTTTTGTGTCGCCAAGCAGATCCCCCCAAGCAGTGATGAGCCTTGGATGTGTGAGATCCTTGTCATGTGTTGACAAGTGGATCCCCCCAAGCAATGATGAGCCTTGGATGTGCGAGATCCTTGTCATGTGTTGGCAAGTGCATCCCCCCAAGTCATATGTTGACAAGTGGATCTCCCCAAGCATCTTGAAAACCCCATCTTGAGAACTCTACCTTGCTCTCGCTCAACCATCACTTCCCTACTCTATGCACTACTTGCCTTGCTGCTCAAGGCTGCAACTGTCTCTACCTGCAACTTGTAGAGATTCTTCACCCTCACACCTATCTACTTCTTACATCCAGAAGCTAAGTGTTGGAGGTAAACCTTACCTCTGCTGAAGACGATATCATATCCCTCGTCCTCAAGGGTAGCTACTGAAACAAGATTTAGACTCAATCATGGAACATAAAGAACATTTCTAAGATGAAGAGGATTACTTGACTCCCTCTAAAAACTGACAGTACCAACTCCTCTAGTTGCATATTGGCCATCATCTCCTAGCTCAATCTAAAACTACGTGTCCTTCTCCTTTAGATGGACAAAACTCTTCTTGTTCCCAGTCATATGGAAGGAAGCTCCTAAACCAATATATCACATACAGCTATCTATTAAGCTTTCCATGCAAGCTATCAACGAGAAATCCATCTTGAACTGGGCAAAAAAGTTATCCACCTCCGCTGATGTAGCAGCATGATCCTTCCCAGCCCCCTTCTTCTTACTAGGACACTTAGAAGCATAATGTCTAAACTCATGGCAATGAAAGCACTTGATCTTGCTTAGATCCTTCTTCTTGCCCTTCTGACTAGACTCGGCCTCTCCTTGGCCTTGCTAGTCTTGTCTGCCAAGGCACAATTCTCCTCGTCCTTTGTCATAACCATTATGCCTTCTATGGTTCCTCTTCGGATCTCTTCCTATATGTAGTCATTCCAAAACCTTTCCCAATTTGGAAATATCTCTCTCCCACTAATAACATCTTGAAACCCTTTCCATGACTTGAAGTCCAAGTAAGGTAAAACTCACAAGATAATGATCAAATACAACCACACCCACCCCACCTAGTTCATATCGTACCTGAGTGAACCTTGTTAAATATGGGACGATAGGCTCAACCTTGTTGATCTGGATACTCCTCAACTTCTCCTTAAGAGCAAGCTTCTTGGTATCACTGGTACTCTAAAACAACTTCAGGATTGTATCATACATCTCATACATTGTCTTCTTCTCATGATGTGAGGCACTATATGATATATGACCCCTTCTCGAATGATCCGATTTTCCTTGATATCATTCTTATTATGTTGGGCCCATTGTTGGGGGACTTGAGGTGGTGCTATTGCTTGCTTGATGTACTCTCTCACCCCATTATCTTACAGCACTATCTTGATCCTCCCTTTCCAAGCTATGAAGTTTGATGCACTCTTTAGACAGTGATCTTCTCTCAACCCTTGGTAAGCCATATTGCTTCCCCTAAGAGCTCTTTAAAACCATCCCAATAACAGACTTGTATTCCATCACAAGAATTGTACTTAGGGCCTTTAGAATTACCTCTCCTAACAGACCAAACTTCTTTGTCTAATTTGCACTTAGGCTTCCTTTTAACACCTACTAGCAGCCCTCCTCACTATTCTTAAGATGCCAAACAAATCTTTGTCCAACCTGGACTATCACTTTGTAAAATACATCAACTTAGAATAGCATATATACCTCTTGAAGACTCCTAATTGTCTGAAACCCTTGGCTTGTGCACTATTCTTCTGGGATCTTGGCCCTGGTTAGGACTGTCTGTAACAGCTGCTACAGCCCTTCAACTTTGCCTCAGATTCACCCCATAACTGTGCTATCCTCTCTTCTAATCAAGCCGTCTCCTATGTTGCCTTCTATGGTAATTTGACCATTATTCCAACTATTTGTAAGGCCTAACGGCCCTCCAAAAACTCAGCTTCAAGAGCTCTACCTCCTTCCAATCCTTGCACAGAATTGTTGCCTACTTCTTAAGAGATTGAGCACTTCAAAACCTACAGAGAATAATCGTCAAACATCTGCCAGCTCTGCTCTAAACTCAGTCTATCTCAACACGCAGAAAGGACCTAGAACTCACGTCCTTCTTTTCTTGAATAAACTTCTATAGTGGTTGTGGCTACCTCAGACAACATACCCCTTCTCTATGAAGAATTTGCTCTTTTAATGTGCTATCTATATTTTGATCCAAGCTCTGATGCCATGTAGAATTTCCACGAAATTCTGATGTGTTGATAAGAACAATCTGAAAAATGCTTTCTTTTCTTACAAACACATAATTTCTCTACTTAATTTTGCAATGGAATAGGAACAAAAATAAGATCACAGTCACACAATAAAACACATTGTTTTTCTGGGGAACCCAATTGGGAAAACCCTCTGCTTGATGAGAAATTTATTGATAGCAAAACTAAGCAATTGATCTCTCACAAAACATTGTTTCAATAGAGAATACAACCTTTTCTCAACCTTAAACTAGGCTTGAAAACACCTACAATAATATTGATCTTTGCTCCTCTATCAATCTTGTGCACAAGCTTCTCTTGCACACTCTTCCTCTCACAAGCTCCACGCACAATCTTGTGTTTCCTATGGCTTAGTATCACCAACTCGTGCTCACCAAAACAATGATTAAACTTGTGCCTTCATTCCTTCTTTTAAAGGCAATTCGAATGGTTAAAATTAGTGAGTTCTATGTTTGGAAAGTCGAACTGGTGTGTTTCTAGTTAACAGCAGTTAACACAACTTTTTAACTAGTTCCTCCCAAAATTTAGGAGGCTAACTACACTTGTTCTTTCAGTTTCCAAACTAACTCACACTATAAAATCAAGAAGTTGACTTTCAATTTCAACACATCAGTGAACTGCCTCATGCACTCCTAATTTTTAGGGAAACTCCTAAATTTTAGGAACTCAACCAAGCACAAAATGGAACTCAACTTTGACTCCTTGAATTAAGGCACAAATTAAGGAATCACTTTTCTCGCTAATTTCAACATGCCCACATCTCAAAGGTATTTTTCTTACTTATCACATGAAATATAATATGGTCTTTAACTAATCCATGATTATTCTCTTGGCCTTCACATTCCTTTTATTAAACTCATCCAACTAAGTAGCATCTATATGAATAGTGACAGCGTTCTTTCCAATATTTCACAACTCCTGCTCCACAAACAACAGAACAATCATGTCCTTCCATGGGCTAAAGCTTCCAAGCCCATCTAATCTATCCTCATAATGCAACCCAATAGCCATCACTAAGACAACTAACCAACAGTAACTTTCCCTTCAATTTTTCCTAAGAGCATCCCTTGCCCTCCCTATACGCAGTGCTCAATCCCTTATCTCCCTGCTAGATCATGATGCTGACAGTATATTTCTTACTATCACACAGCCCTGACTCAATGCTTCTCTCGGCGGCTGCGGTTGCTAGTCCTAGTCAACGGTTGTTAACCCGTCCCAGATAGCTCCTACTTGTGTCAAATTCTCACACCAACTTGCCCTCATGATGTCAACACTCTAGCTAATTCTTGTTGAAGAATGTAACGAGTGTTGATCTTCATAATTATATTTAAAATGTATTTGTCAAAAGAAAGAAAAAGAATTTTTATTATTAAATAAATTGGCTTGTTAACGCATGGATTTCATGCTTGGGTCAATTGTTTTTAGGTCAGAGCAACCATTGAAGGCTTCTAGGGTTTATGTCAAATGTCCTTGTCCATGTCATATTGTAAAGAACTTTTCTTGGGATTTATTTGTCAAACAAGAAATTTATTTTATTGTAAAATAGGTCAATTAGGCCTCTTCCACCAAGTTCGCCTCAGTCTAGACAAGTCGGCCTAAACTGGGGGGCAGAACCATTATATAAAGGCGGAAACTCGACCTCATTTGTCACTCACTCACAACAAGTTCGATCTGCAACTTCCGGGGCCAGAAAAATTGTGAATTTCAAGGAAAGAAGAAGAAAAGGATAGTGAAGAAGAAGGAGGTCTCTCACAAGTATAAGAAGTTGAAATTCTCTCTCCTTCTCTCACACGTGTGAAGCTGTGAAGCCACTGGAGAGGCCAAAATATGCAATATTGAAGCTAGGCCGAAATTATGTAGATGGGGTCGAAATTTCTGAGTTGATGTTGGGATGTAGTTGCTGGATAAGAAGAGACTATTGAAGGTTGTTGTATCTCATTAGAAGGCTAACTTGGTGGAGGAGGAAGGTTTATTGGTCTAGGGTCTTGGTCTATCTCAGTTGAACCACTAAAGGAAGAGTTCTTGACTAGGTTTTCCCCTATATAGGGGTGTTTCACTGCCTGTGCGCCTACATCTGGTGTCCTCGATCTTCATCTTTTTGTTTTGGTAATTGCTTGACGAACTAAGATAAAAGAAGAACATAAGAAAGATAATAATAACTCAAGGAAAACACAAGTAATTATCAACAAGAGAAAATCTTTCTGCCTTTCTAATTTTCCAACACCTTTTACTGCAAATGACAACTCGACCGCTCTATTGCCCTGATACTATTGTTGACCGCTTTGCATAGTCTTTTTTCAATCTCATTTGTGGTCTTCTCCTACGACTGGTCCTACGACCACACCACTCTAGACAAGTGGTTGTTGTGTCTCTGCAAATGCCTTCATGGTGTCTCCTTGTTGCGCTACTACAGATCTCTACCTGTGTTGTTTCCTTGTCACATTAACCCTTGTGCTTGTTCCTCCTATCGTCGTCACTCACCCCCAACACCCCCGCACACCTGGACTACATCCCTTTGCTACACTGCCAAGTTGTTCTGTCGAATATCTATGCGCTCGATGGTTGTAGCGACTATGTTCAGTGGTAGTCTATCTGCTACGACTGAGTTGTCATTCGTGACACACTTCATTGACCCAACCCAACCACTACCATCGGCTACTCGAGCTTTGACCTATGCTCATGTCCACAACTATTGGTGGCTACTCTCGACCATGTCGAAGGCTCCTTTCTTGACACCCTACCAACAATGCTAACCTTGGTTGCAGTCCTAGTGTGGCCCTTGTCCTTGTGCCTAACCCTACAACCCATCGACTGTCTCTATGGGGGCTATGTTGCGTCAATCGACCAACTAGTCAACTGTTATTCAAGTTGCGATGATTGGGTCAGGTTTGTCAACCACCATGCACTTTTACTTTCTTTTTTTCTTTTTTCTTTTTTCTTTTTTCTTTTTTCTTTTTTCTTTTTTCTTTTTTCTTTTTTCTTTTTTCTTTTTAAACAAATCTTTCATGCCCACTGAAATAAAAAAAAAAATCAAGCTAGATAAAAAAATTGCTCTCGACCGCTTTAAAAAATAAAAATCAATTCATACAATCACAGTTGGACCTAGCTCCAACAATCCAATACGAACCCAGCACTTGCGATTCGGAGATCAATTCAAAATGTTAGCTCTAATACCATGTTAGATTTTGCACAAACATAACATCCAGTATTTAATTCTGAGCAATAAATCATTGAACAAACACACAGCGATATTCCTAACAAATATTATTCAGCGGAAGCAAATTATGATCTGAATCACATAATCACAACCATACTTTTGCCCAACAAATCAGTTCTTCATTGATAAAAAATCAGAACTTACTTGGGCTCCCATCTTGAGATAATGACCCAACTTAGAAAATTACAGATTACAAAATGTCAACTCTGATATAGCAAATCTACTCTCTCAAACAGATCTAGATCTCCAGCCGCTCTGCACTCTCTCAGACCCAGCGCACGCTTACTAAGATGTTGTTGTTATATGTCTTATTCTCACCTTATCCTTACTTTTATAACTTTACATTGAGCGAAAACACTAACTGTAACCCTAATCTCAAAGTGATTGACAACTAAGATTAGATCTCGCCTCACTTGAGATCGATGGCTAAGATTAAAACTTATTCACTAAAGTAAATTACTTTACATTTCCTAGGTTTTATTTTAGCTCAATAAGCCAACATATTAATATGTGTTTTTTCCAAAGTTAAACTTAGGCCAAGTTACATTAGCAACTTGCTCAACTTAGAACAAGTGTTCTAAGGCAATGTGGGTGACTTTTGCATGCCTAGACACAAGGCCTATGCAAAATACCTTACCTGAGCTTCAAACTTCAACACCCTACCCTCCTCAATAGCCCTCACCTAATTCCTTGTCAATGCATGAGTTATCTAAATAAAAGGAACTTTGAGTATCCCAACCCCAATGAACAATGAAATGAATCATCAAGGGGTCAGTAATGAATTAGTAAAAGCTTGTAAGCCAAACTATATATAAAAAGAAAAAGAAATATCAATAAAGAAAAAGGTGCACAAGAGAGGTGGTAAACATAGGCCCAAGAAAGGGGAAAGTCCCACGATTGCTCCCTCTTGACATCAAACCAATCAAGGATGTTGCAATTTCATAACCGGCACAAAGATTGTGCCATCCCCCATCAAGTAAGCCCCTACATGTCACTGACCACTTGCACCAACTGATTGATGAGTCGGCCTTGGTTCTGTTCATCCCCTTAGGGTTGGAAGTGTTAGAAAATGTATCTATGTTCAATCTTCATTAATGTACTTGAGTCATTATGTAATGTACTTGTCAAAAGAATAAAGAAAATAATTTTTATTATTGTAACAATGACTTATTAAAGCATCGGTTTCATGCTTGGGTCATCATTTTATTAGTCAAAGTCCCCATTATGAACTCCTAGAATTAATATTGAGTTTATATAGTCATTGTACATTCAAAGAACCCTTCTTGGGCTTTTGAATCATGTAAAAGGGTTTTGTATTGAGTCAAATATGAATTATGTACCCTCCACATCAAGTCAGCCTAAGAGAGATCAAGTCACCCTAAGGGCCCTAATTCAACCCACAAGAAGCCTATATATACAAGGAGGTCGAAGTCATTTGAAGCATCAACTCTCAAGTAAGTTCGATATCTCAAGAAGAGCTGGAGAAGTCAGAAGTTTGTTGTCAGCAGGTCAAAAGAAGTGTGAGTTTGGGTAAGTCTATAGAGAGGAAGAAAGTCGAACTGTTGGTGCCCCTCTCTCTTTGCTTCGTGGTATGGATTGGGAGATCGAAATCTCCTAAGATTTCGTTGCTGTCGGAAGTTGTTGCCTAGTCAAAGTTGCTAAATGGGGTTGAAGATCTGGGAGGCTGACTTGGTGTGGAGGGAAAGTCTAGTCTTGATCTAGGGTGAAGGGTCTTAAAGAATACTATTGAAAGGAAGAATTATCTTGACTGAGTTTTCCCCTCGAGGGGGATTTTGCCCTGGCATAGTGCTTATATCTTGTGTCTCTTGTTTTGTGATCTTCATACACACATAATATGGTAATTGCTTGATGAAGGATAAGATAATAAAGAAGTAAAAGAAGCCAACGCACTCACAAGTACTTATCAAGAAAGGAGAATCAAACCCTAATATAATTAATTTGATTTTCCAACATGGTATCAAAGCTAAGGTTAGGAAGAGTCGAAGATCACTTTGTTGGCATGGATTCTCCCTCTGGTGAACTACATAAGAATGGGTTGCAACATTGTTGGAAGCTGGATCAAGAAGGTCATCTACTACTTGTTCAACAAGGTCAAAAGTCAAGGATTCTTGGCTACCCTTACAGGTTCTCTTACTGATGACAATGCATGGATCATTGATAGTGGAGCATCGAGACACATGACAGGTGAAAGTAAGCAACTTCATACACTATCAAAGGAGCCATCCTCTCATGCAATGGAATTAGGTGACAACAAAAGCTATGTTGTTAGAGGCCTTGGATCAACATCATTGAAGCTGGATAATGGATTGAAGTTGCATCTCAACAACATTCTCTATGTTCCAGGTTTGAAAAAGTATTTGCTTTCTATTTCTTGTTTAGAAGATAAAGGGGAAAGAGTTGCTTTTGTTGATGGAAATGTATTGGTTTGGGGAAAAGACTCTAGCATTGATAAATCTAGGGTTATTGGAGTTCGTGAAGGAAGTCTTTATCAGGTCATTACACAACCTCCTCAAACCTTGGTTCATATGGAAATAAGTCCCATTGAGTTGTGGCATAGGAGGTATGGTCATCTACATTACAAGGTCATCCCTACTCTTAGTCAACTAGTTCATGGTATTCCTAATATGAAGTTAGATCATGAAGGAGTATGCAAGGGGCGCTCTTTGGGGAAACATACTAGAAATCCATTTCATAATAGTGAAACTAGGTCTAAAGAGATATTAGATCTCATCCAGGCCCATGTCTGACAAATCACTTGCAGGTCATCTTTACTATGTGACATTCATTGATGACCATTCTAGAAAGACATGACTCTACCTAATCAAAACTAAAGATGAAGTATCTGATAAGTTCAACGAGTTTAGGGTTGAAGTGGAAACCCTTACCGAAATAAAGATAAAAACTTTGAGGTCTGACAATGGTGGGGAATACACTTCTAAAGAGTTGATTGCATATTGTAAGGAAGAAGGTATTAAGAGGGAGCTCATTGTTCCCTACTATCCCGAATAAAATGGATTGGCTGAAAGGAAGAATAGGTCAATTGAAGAAGGCATTCGAACTATGCTCCTTGATCAAGATCTACCGAAGTTCTTTTGGAGAGAAGCAACAATGACTGTCGTATACATTCAAAATAGAAGTCCACATAAGAGTCTTGATAATACTACACCTGAAGAAGTATTCATAGGGAAGACGCCGAGTGTGGATCACCTCCGAAGCTTTGGAAGTCCAGCATATATCCATGTTCCGAAAGACAAGCGAATGAATTTGGACTCAACAAGTATCAAGGAAATATTCGTTGGTTACAGTGTTTCCTCAAAAGCATATAGAATCTACATCAAGGAAGGAAGACATATTGAAGTAAGTAGGGATGTCATATTCAATGAAAATCAAGTATACAAGAAATCAAAGGATATTCCTATTGATTTTGATGGCAAAGAAGTCCCCATATTTCAAGAAGAAGAAGTTCATGAAAACTCTACTACAAATATCGAAGAAGAAGGACCAAGTGAGCCTATTCAATAAGGAAGAGGCCAAATTGGTTGAAGGACATGAAGTTGTGAAAGGTTCCTTCAGGGAAAGTAAGAAACCAAAGAAATATTCTAGCTATGTCACATATATGACAAATTTAATTGAAGCCGAACCATCTACATTCAAGGAAGTTGAGCATGAAGAGGTTTGGAAGAAAGCTATGCAGGAAGAATTTCTATCCATCATGAAGAGTGGGGTTTAGGAGATCATTCCTAGACCTAGTGACAAATTGGTTGTCATATCAAAGTGGATCTATAAGATCAAACATGTTGTTGGTGGTAGTATAGACAAGTACAAAGCAAGATTCGTTGCAAGGGATTTCTCTCAAAAGGAAGGCATTAATTATGAAGAAACCTATGCACCTAAAGCAAGGTACACTACCATTAGATGGTTGGTTTCATTGGTTGCTACAATGGGGTGGAATATCCATCAAATGGATGTTAAGACCGCATTTCTGAATGGGACCATTGATGAGGAAGTGTACAGCGAACAAACGAAGGGCTTTGAGGTAAATAGTAGGGACTCTCATGTTTGCAGACTTAAGAAGGCCCTATATGGCTTGAAGCAAGCACCTAGGGCATAGTATGCTAGGATGGATGCATATCTACTTAGAATTGGGTTCGTGAAGAGTTATGTTGATCTGAATCTCTACATCAAGGTCGTGAATAATGACCCCGTCATTATTCTACTATATGTGGATGATCTATTCATTACCAGTGTAGAGTGAAGAATTCAAGAATGCAAGAAGATGTTGGCAGTTGAATTTGAAATGAAGGATCTAGAACTGATACACTACTACCTAGGTTTAAAAGTATGGCAGAGACCTAGGGAGATAGACTTGGGGCAAGGAATATACATCATCAAGTTATTGCAAAAGTTTGGGATGATGGATTTCAAGCCAATGACTACTCCTATGATCACCAACCTCAAGAAGTTGAGGGGCTCTGACTCTAGTCTCATGGATCATACCTCATATCGTCAGTTGGTGGGTTCCCTAATGTATCTGGTAAATACTAGGCCAGATATATGTTTTGCAGTGAAAATTCTTAGTCAGTTTCAGTTGGAGCCTCGTCACGATCAGTGGATAATTGCCAAACATATACTGAGGTATCTTCATGGCACTATACATTAGTGCCTAAAGTATGATAGTAAGGAAGTCAAGCTAATTGGCTTCACAGACTCTAATTGGGGAGGCAGTGAGACCAATGGAAGGAGCACTACTGGAGGATGCTTTAGTATGGGAGTTGTTATGATCTCATGGATGAGTAGGAAGCAAGATCTTGTTGCATTGAGTAGTGTCGAGGCAGAATATGTGGTTGCATGTGAAGTAGGAAAACAGGTTGTTTTGTTATGAAAGCTTCTTATAGATTTGTTCGAGAAGTCTCTCGATCCTACTATGATTAATTGTGACAACCAAAGTTGTATCAAGATGTCTAGAGATCTCGTGTTTCATTCGAGGAGGAAACATATTAATAATAAGTTCCACTTTATTAGGAACTTGGATGGGATCATGAAGTTGGAGTATGTCTCTACAGATGAACAGGTAGCAAACATACTGACAAAGGCTCTTCCTAATAAGAAGTTTGAATATATAAGGAACCTGCTTGGTTTGGGAGATATTGTTGATTGTATTGATGATAAGAAAGTGGAAGAGATTTGTTGAGGCTTTACGAGTGAAGCATTGCCTTGGAAGACATATCGCTGGGCACTTTGTGTTGATGTTTGGGTCCCGAAGTTGAAAAGGTGGTATTGATTATTGAGCTTTGTTTTTTATATACACCTATATGTTTGGGTTGGTGGTTAGCAAGTAAGCTTGATGGTACCTAGAGGGGCTGAAAGCTTGAGTCCACCTTATTCCCACTTGGATAGATTACCTTGGTTAAGAATCTAGTCCATATGCGGTGCCTAAATTGTTGAGTAACTGGTTGGATAGATTGCCTTGGTCAGGAATCTAGTCCATGGCATTGCGGTGCCTAAAAGTTCTTCATGGTTCATATAGTTTGAGATCTTCCATTGTATTTGTACATTATGAGTACCTCCCTAGTTAAAAGGGAGTGTTAGAAAATGTAACTATGTTCGGTCTTCATTAATGTACTTTAGTCATTATGTAATGTACTTGTCAAAAGAATAAAGAAAAGAATTTTTATTATTGT
The DNA here is from genome assembly GCA_000404065.3 of Pinus taeda. Taxonomy (NCBI): domain Eukaryota; kingdom Viridiplantae; phylum Streptophyta; class Pinopsida; order Pinales; family Pinaceae; genus Pinus; species Pinus taeda. The sequence continues at coordinate 14,385 of APFE030094424.1, forward strand.
AACAATGACTTATTAAAGCATGGGTTTCATGCTTGGCTCATCATTATATTAGTCAAAGTCTCCATTGTCGACTCCTAGGATTAATATTGAGTTTATAGAGTCATTGTACATTCAAATAGACCCTTCTTGGGCTTTTCAATCATGTAAAAAGGTTTTGTATTGAGTCAAATATGAATTATGTGCCCTCCATATCAAGTCGGCCTAAGAGAGATCAAGTCAGCGTAAGGACCCTAATTCGACCCACAAGAAGCCTATATATACAAGGAGGTTGAAGTCATTAGAAGCATCAACTCTCAAGCAAGTTCGATATCTCAAAAGAGTTGGACAAGAGCGAAGTTTGTTGCCGAAAGGTCTAAAGAAGTGTGAGTTTGGGGAAGTATATAGAGAGGAAGAAAATCGAACTTTTGGTGCCTCTCTCTCTGTTTTGTGGTCTGGATTGGGAAATCAAAGTCTCCTAAGATTTCGCTGTTGTCGGAAGCTACTACCTAGTCGAAGATCTAGGAGGCTGACTTGGTGTTGAGGGAAACTCTGTTCTTGGTCTAGGGTGAAGGGTCTCAAAGAATAATATTGAAAGGAAGAATTATATTGACTGGGTTTTCCCCCTCGAGTGGGGTTTTTCCCTGGCATAGTGCCTATATCATGTGTCTCTTGTTTTGTGATCTTCATACATACATAATATGGTAATTGCTTGATGAAAGATAAGCTAATAAAGAAGTAAAAGAAGTCAACACACTCACAAGTAATTATCAAGAAAGGAGAATCAAACCCTAATATAATTACTTTGATTTTCCAACAGGGAGCACCTAATAGGGCCTTCTGTTAACCCTCCCATATCAAAGCATGGTAACTTGTTTACAAATTGTAAACTAGAAACACATCTGAAGATGATGCTTGTGTGAAGTACTATGATGCCTTTCACATCAAATACAGCCCACTCTAATAATCTTATGGTTCTTGCTCCCACGATGTTGATTTCAATTGATTCCATGAGTATGTTTTAGATGCTTGCTCCAATGTATAGCTGCCAACCCTTGAGGGATTGCATGATGTTTCTCCAACACTTCAAAAAGGATGTCCAACGTATTTAATAACTACACTAGGCACCAAAGTCGGGATGTTGACCATCTTTTGAGGAATGTTGACCTTGGGATATATCCAGCACAGTTGATGACATTCTCCTCTCCCTTTGAGACCCAAAATGTTGCATATTTGAGCCAAGGCATTGCTTAGAGAGCTGATGTACCCCAGAAATGATAGGATGACCCCAAGTTGGCATTGCACCTTCTTGATGGGTATTGCCTTGTTTCTAAGATGTTTTGATGATGATGATGATTAGAGATCCCTTTAGAGGGAATTGTACACTACTCATCTTGATGATGTCATTCTTGTTGAAAAACGATAGCTTCAGTCAGTATTTTCATTGGCAAAATAATGGACAAAATATTAATTTTTAGTGTTCACCAAGTTGGCCTCACTTTGCTCAACTCAGCCCCTCCTAGAACATGTAATCTTGCCCAAAAGGCATGTCTATTCGCATGGACGAACAACTATAGTTAGTCCCTATTTTCTCTCCTTGAACACACACTTCGGATCACCTATCTCTGAGGCTTATGTGAAGGTCTGAGGCTATGTAAGTGCATGTCTGAGGCAAATGTATCACTGTGGAACAGCAAAGGTCTAAGGCTAATCTGTGGTCTATGATATGTGAACTTATGTGGCACTGTGTTCTATGATATGCAAGCTTCTATAACACTGTTATATGCGAGCTTATGTGGCACTATGTTCTATTATATGTGAGCATCTATGGCACTTCTTCTGTGGCTCATGTGAAAGTTCTATGGTACTTCTTTTGTGGCTCATGCGAGGGTCTGTGAGACTATTATCTGTGCCATCACCTGTGTTCTAAGGATGAGGAATAGGCTAAATTTTGGCCCTCTTGGAGACCTATGCAGACCTAGTTACAGTCCTCTACATGGACAGAATTGAAGGAATTCTTGTGGACAGAATTGGAGGACTTGACATTGATGGGAGGTTATCATAATGGTCAGCCTTGTCTTGTGAATGGCATGCTACTATGACAGATGTACAAATTGATGAATTGAACTCTCTCTCATAAGGAAAGGTTGGCGGGTTTTCCCCTTTTGGATTCTATTAGGATCCAACCCTAACCCCTTTATTTATGTAATAAACCCAATGGGGTCGAGTCATAGTCATAGTTAGTTAAAGAGGCAATAAAGCCCCTATTAATAATTGTAAGTGGTTGACCCACATTTAAGAAAGGGACCATAGTTAGTTGCAAACGGGCCATAATTAATAAATAAAGTGGTTAACCCATGTTATGCAAAGGACCACTAGTTGTTAAGTTGTTGGAGGTCACTTAGCTATAAATAGTCGTAGTTAGAAGGGAAAGATCATAGAGTCTTATTTGTAATCGAGCTTTGCTCTGCTGGAGGTTACCCCCTTGAAGAGACAAGTGAACATTGCATCTATCTCTGAATAATAAAATACTTGTTGTTTTTTCTCATTTTATTTTGTGTTCTGGGTTGTGTATTTCTTCGGATATTTGGTATTCTGGAATTTCTCGCAGGTCAAGAGCATAACAAGTGGTATCAGAGCACTTTCCAGGGCCGGTTGTACCTCCAATTTTTGCAGAATTTTTTTTAGGCTAGAGACATGTTCTAGCGTCTTTAAACCATGAGATCTATCGTTGAGCACATAAACCTGTGGATTTGGGGAGGCATGCACGCAAGAAATACAAAAGGTGGTCACACTTGTTGGACTCCCTTGTAACCCCTATGGATACCCCTTCGAGTAGTACTGCATTAGACAGAACCGCGCACGGACTGCACTTCCACATACCCTTTGGGTATATCGGAAGCCCCTTAGGATAACTTGAAACCTCGCCTTAGATAAGACATCGGTCTTCTTGCTGTTATAGTACACTAAGAACAGCACTCGGGGAGATTACTCGCGCATACAATAGGGTAGTCGGGTAGTACGGCTAAGGGTATGGTTGATCCTCCTTCGTTAGCGCCCTGAAAGATTGGGTCGAGTACTATTGTTGGACCCTTCTGTATATTGTGATCTATAGCACCTGACACTCCTTTGTGACTATAGTTCCCTTTGCTCTCTGAAGATCGTCCATTATCTTATCTTCCAAATCAGATCCAGCAGTTGGGGTTCTACCGCCGCAGTACAATTCAGATCTAGCAGTTGGGGTTCTGTCGTTGCCGCACAAATCAGATCCAACAGTTGGGGTTCTGCCGCCGCGGTGCAACTTACATTCAACAGTTGGGGTTTCACAAGCAGATCCGACTTTCTGCGCAGTAAGGCTTGTCGCTGCTATAGTCTAGGCCTGATTTTCGCAGGACATTGGGTAGGATCCATTTTTCTAGAATTCAGCCACTGCAGTATTGATCGGCAAGGAGTAAAACTCTATTTGGAGTAACAAAGAGAAAAAAACGAGTCTGAGTCCTTCCCGGGATGCTTACAAGAGACTTAGCCCATAAGATTCAAGACGACGCGCTGGTCGCAGTGGTACCGTTCACTTGTCAGCCTCAATTTTTTGGTCGTCCCAAATTTTTTCAAAGTGACTTCAAGTGACCAAGATCCGTGTATGGTAGAAACCAGAGCTCAAGTCATGGCCAATGAGAAGATCTAGCGCCTTGAAACAAGGTTAGATGATTTCACGGTCCAACTGGACACGATTGCAAAATCGATTGCACAATTCACCAAGAGCATGTCAAGGTCTCATCTGGAGGCACATAGTATTGATGAACACCTCAAAGGAGAATCTAGCCATCATATTCACTTCCATGGAAATCACCAACATTCCCACCCTCAGCCACCCAAGCTGGACATATATAAATTTGATGGCTCTAATCCGGCAGTATGGGTAGCACAAATGGAACAATATTTCACCTTGAATGATATATGCGATGATCAAACTAAACTATGTGTGGGAGCCCTTTACTTGGACCAAGAGAGATGGCAATGGTGGCAGTGGCATCTGAAATGTTATCTTGGGAACATAACTTGGCATGTGTTCTCAAAAGCCCTTTGTGACCAGTTTGACAAAGAATCTAATTTTTTGGGTCGTCTCACTAAGCTCTGACAAATAAGGACAGTAAACAACTACATTACAGCCTTTGAGACATTGGCCATCAAAACGGAAGGTCTAGGAGATGAATTCTACTTGGAATGTTTCATCGATGGTCTCAAAGAAGCCATCCAAGGACATGTCCAAATGCACCACCCACTTACATGGATGGACGCTTGCACAAAGGCTTTCGAGGTGGAACTTGCCTTAGCTGTCCAGTCTACTCCTCCAAATTTCGTAGCCAAGGGGCATCCCACCCAGGCTCTAGGCCCTACCCAAACACTCAAGATTCAAAGGTGTCTCCGGCAGAAATGGTTGAACGAAGTAAACAAGGATTGTGCTACTACTATGATGACGAATACTCCCCAGGGCATAAATTCAAGGAACCAAAATTCTTTCAAAATGATGTTACTGATCACAGCTCATCTCAGGAAACCCAGTGTAACAATGATCTCACAGTTATGCCAAATGAACCAGTGATCTCACTACATGCTTTGGCGGGCATTTCTACGCCCCAAACTCTCAAAATCAGAGGCTTTCTTAAACA
>APFE030094439.1:0-17114 GCA_000404065.3 Pinus taeda
TTATTTGAAACTTCAATTGAGAACTTGTTAATAGAATATGAGAGGGTTATAGTAAAATTATGATAGAGGTCTTCTATTTTGTCTATACTAGATAAAAGAAGCAAATTAGTTTTTAATTCATTTAGAAAAAGATCATTTTTATTTCTATCAAATATTAAGTTCTTTTGGCTGTAAATATTTATTAAAAATTAATGGTATTTATTTTTTTTTAAAATTATAATTTATATATCTCTATATATAAAAAAATAATAATGATTAATATTAAGAAATCAAATTCTTTATCGCAACTTTTAAAAAATAAGAAGATATTTTAACTAAAATAACATAAATTTTTATTTAAAGCAATATTAAAAAAACCGTTTTCAAAATATAAAAAATAATAAATTATAAGATAAGGAAAATTGATATGTAAATTTTTTTTCAAAATAATTTGTATTTAATACTCATAATTTGATTAAGAATATGTCTTTTCCTCCCAAAACAAGAAATAAAAACCAAAAAATAAATAAAAAATAAAAATAAAAAGAATTAAAGTATATTACAAATTCTGTAAAGGAAAAAACTGTATTATTAATTTTAATTAAAATATTTTTACGTATTGTAATGAATTTTAGATTTACATGATGAAGTTAAAGATTGATAAACTCTTTTGGAAAAAAAAAAAAAATTAATTAAAAGGTTATAAAAAACTCTTTTTCTTTTATTAAAATTTAATTCTTAAAATATTGATAAACTCTTTTTCTTAATTTGTTAAATAATTTAGAGATTTTTAAGATAAATTTTAAATTTATATAGTATATAATGATTTTTAAATTTATTAAATTAAATTAAAAATTAATACTTTATAACAATTTTTCTTTATAAAAAATTTAACAATAAATAATAATAATAAAATAAATTTATCTTATTTATAAATTTCCAAAATCAAAACATTTTATTAAACTGTTTAATACAGAAATTTCCATGTATAACCTACTTACTAAATCCCAAATAAATTATGAAACTTTAACATAATAAAGTGAACTAAAACTCGATTGGATTTTTGGCGATGCTGGGGTTGAACAATGAATGGAGATGGAGAAGCTAGGGTTGGAGTTGAAGTCAGGGTTTTGGATTCAGGGTACCATGGCGGGGAGCACAAGGGGGAGTGTCGCTCCCTCCTATAGCCAAGCAGTCTCATGAGGGAGTCAGGACACGGAAAAGAAACATTTCAAAAAACCATTGGACAAGATCCCAAAAACACGAATTCGGGGGACATCTGGAAGAAGCGGAGATCAGGATCAGGAAGGGAATCAATAGGAAACGACAAAAGAAAAGGGAAATGGAGGCAATAGTGAAAGACCGACTTCCAATAAGACCACTGGAGTCTACAAGCCCAAGTCAGGCATTAGTCCATGGGTTGTATTGAGCGACCCAGCTATACAAGCTCATAGAGATCATATGACAGAGCATGCAATCATATGTAAGTTCATGGGGTTATGGCCGACAGAGAAGGCTTTACATGTCTGGATAAGGAGCCATTGGAATCCAAAGGGAGAAATACATTTACATATGGATTCTAAGGGCTTTTTCACAGTAGTGTTCACAAGCCTAGAGGACAAAGATAGAGTGTTTGAAGGGGGGGGCCTACTTCTATGTTGTAGCAGGGCTCTACATGCAGCCATGGATGATGAACTTTGTCCCGAAACATGAAACATTCACATCAGTACCAATTTGGATTAGACTCTATTCCCTTCCTTTGGATTATTGGCTGCCAAAATCTTTGAAAACCATAGGCAACAAGCTAGGACATTTTCTAAAGATATCAGAGGAAACTCTGAAAGGAAGATATACCTCCTTTTCCCGAATATGTGTGGAAATGGATGTATCTGGAGCCCTTCCAGAAGTGATCATTTTAGAAGTATATGATGAAGAATGGGTGTAGATAGAGGACTATGAGCACATACCATTTAGATGCTGCAAATGCCATGAACATGGGCATCTATATAGAGACTGCCCCACAATCAATAGGGAAGATAACCAAAAAACCATTGTGGAGAGAGATCACAAGGGTTTCACCAAAGTCGGAAGTAAAGGAAAGGGGGTAAGCACCCATACAAGAAGGAAAATGAGGACAGACATACAAGACAAATTAGCTTCAAGATCCTAGAGGAAGAAGAAGGGAATAAGGAGACAGTCTAGGACATGGAGAATGCAACAAAGGAACAGGATAAGGTAGCTGACATGGAGGATATCACAGTAGACAACCAACAAAAGGAGGATCTACCAAGCCTTATGGAGATCAATAGGGACTAGGAAATGACTCCAAGTGAAGTAGGAACAGAGGACCATGAGTTACAGGAGATACTGGATAGGGAAATTTTGGATCTAGAGAAATTTCCGGAACAAGGAAAAAACAAAGGGGTGGACTCCCTGCCAAAAGAGGACTATGATAGAGTACAACAACTCTTTCTCTGGAAGTCACAAGCGAAGGGAGCTAGAGTCAAAAGAAATCATGAAATCCAGGAGCCAAGCGGGGTCAAGATGATGGAGAATTCTCAGGAATAATCTCCAAAGAACTCGGGTAGGAAAAGAGGAAGAAAGAGACAGAATGAATTGTTGAACGAATGTGGAAAACTGTTGATCAACTCAGGTAAGATGAAAGATCTTACCAGTTATTACTTTACTAACCTTTCTTAATGAAGTTCACAACCTGGAACATTAGAGGAATAGGGAATAGGAGGAAACAAAGAAATCTTAGTAACTAAATGAAAGAATAAAAACCAGACATGGTTTTCATTCAGGAGACAAAATGTTCAATGGAAAAGATAAGATATATTCATAATAAGTGGTTATTTAAATATGAGTATTAAGAGGTTAAGTCAAATCACTCGGCGGGGGGGATTCTCACCTTGTGGGACACACAAAAATTTAGAATTTTGGATGCTGAAGCATCTAGGAACTATCTCTCCCTAATATGTCAACCTGTAGGGGATAAGGAGATATACATGATTACAAATGTTTATGGACCTCAAAATCAAGCAAACAATCTCAAGCTTCTCACTTCCCTGGAGGAACTAAGAGCGAAACATCCCATCTTGCCCTGGATCGTTGTAGGAGATTTCAATATGATAAGGTATATTTCGGGAAAGAAAAAAAAGGAGGGCCTAGACAGCTAGGCAGTGACTCCATGGCCTTCCAGAACTTCATTATGAACATGAGGTTAATGGACACTGAAACAATTAATGGAACCTTCACTTGGAACAAAAAAAGGGGAGGGACTCATCAAGTTGCTTACAAATTCGATAGGTTCATGATTTCAGAGGACCTCTTTCTCTCAGGACCTGCCATGACAGCCTACATTCTTCCCTTTGGAGGATTAGATCATTGGCCTGTATAGCTGGAAGCTACCTTTATGGGCACTCCGAGAAACAAACCTTTCAAGTTTGAAAATGCCTGGCTCTCACACCCTAATTTCACTAATTACGTTGATAATTGGTGGAGAGAGGAGTTGAATATTCAGGGTACAAAAATGTATATGCTCCAGCAGAAAATTAAGCATATCAAATCCCATCTTAAAGTTTGGAACAAAAATGAATTTGGAGACATCTTCAAAGCCAAAAGAGAAACTGAACTGAAGCTCCAGGAGATCAATCAGATCAACATCACAGATGGCTTCACCAAAGAGCGACAAAAATTAACCAACTCTCTGTAGGAAGAATGGGAGGATCGATGCTTACAAGAAGAAATTTTCTGGAGACATAAATCAAGGATACAATGGATCAAAGAGGGAGAAAGAAACACAAAATTCTTCCACAAAACCACTATGGTGCACAGGGCACACAACAGAATCACAAAAATCAAAGATTCTCAAGGCATTGAGCTTGTTTCTCACAATGATATGGAATCGGTCCTTGTGCAACACTTCTGCAAAATTTCAAAGGAGCCACTAGAGGACAGATCTAGGTTCATTGATCATTTCACTCGGTACATCCCTCAGCCAGTTACCAGAGGAGACAACCACAATCTCAACAGGCCAGTATCGGAAGAGGAGATCAGTGAAGTTATAGATGAAATGCAGAGTGGAAAAGCACCAGACACAGATGGATTCAATGTAGACTTCTTCAAAGCCTATTGGGAAACTGTCAAACATGACATCCTTGAGGTTGTGGAAGACTCAAGAAGATCCAAAAAAGTTTTGAAGGCTCTGAATGCATCATTCATAGCTCTGATTCCAAAGCAGGAAAATGCCATGACTCTGAAGGGGTTTCAACCCATAGCCTTATGTAATGTGGTGTATAAAATTATCTCCGAAGTTATAGCTAATCAACTCAAACCACTTCTACCCTCTCTCATATCGGAGGAGAAAACAGGCTATGTGGAGAGAAGACAAATCCTCAACAATATCATCCAAGCTCATGCGATAGTACACTCTCTCAAAAACAACAAACAAGCTGGTATGATCATTCAGTTAGACCTCGTGAAAGCCTATGACAAATTGAGTTGGGCTTACATAAGAGAAATTCTAAAGCCTATGGTTTTGATCAAAATGGGATAAGATGGATCATGGCTTTAGTTACCTCAACCAGATTTTCCATACTGCTTAATGGAGCTCCATCAAGGACCTTCACTCCCTCCAGAGGGCTCAGACAAGGAGACCTGCTTTCACCGTTCCTTTTCGTCCTCATGATGGAAGGGCTAGGTAGAGCGATTAAAACAGCAAATGCTGAAGGAAGAATTCAGGGTATCAAACTCATTGCGGATGGAGAGGCAAACACTCATCAACAATTTTTCGATGACACAATGTTGCAGGGCATACCTACAGTTAAGGAGGCCAGAGCAATCAAAAGAATCTTGAATGACTTTGCTATGGAAGCAGACACTGAGGTAAGCCTTCACAAGTCCAAAGTTTTTTTCTTTAACGCTAATATTTCTATTTAGAGAAATATTACCAGAATTCTTGGATTTCAAAGAGAACAATTTCCTTCCAAATATCTTGGCATTTCCCTTACTGACAAACCGCTAAGCAAGAAAGTGTGGGAACCAATTTTAAATAAACTTCAGGACAAGATCAGAAAATTGACATGTAGATCACTAAATCTGGCAGGGTGCCTTGTGCTCACACAGGCGGTCTTGCAGGCCATTCCCATTTTTATGTTTTAAGCTCTTCCAGCTCCTCAAGGTATTAAGCAGCAAATAAGAAACATACAAAGGGACTTTTTGTGGGGCAGAGGGGAAGAGAAAAAGAAGTGGGCTTTAGCAGCCTGGGAAAAGCTTTGCAAGCCCAAGAGCCATGGTGGATTGGGGCTTCATGATCCTAAGACCCTCAGCAGAGTCTCGGGAGCCAAGCTTTGGTGGAGATGGATTAAGGAACCGAACGCCTCCTAGTCTAAGCTTTGGAAACAAAAATATGCCAAGCACTGGCAAGAGAAGGATCACATTAGAAATTAGGGGCTCCCATAATTGGAACCTTGCCTTGGATAATAAAAACATTGTTTAGCACCATTGTTCTTGGGAAATTCGAGCAAGGTATCTTGCTTGTTTTTGGGAGGACAACTGGCAACAAGAACCCAACCTTAATAGGGATGAATTTGCAGATCTCAAAAGTGACACAGACAGCAAAGGTATGGTTCTGGTAAAAGACTTCTGGGATCAAGGAAGGAATAATGGAAAATGGAGGGATTGGAAGGATCGTGGACACAGTGATGAAAATCAGTTAAAGACCAAGGCAGAAGCCCTCACCTTTGAGCTAGAGCATAGAAGGATTCTTGTCTCTTCCACAACGGATCAATTATGATGGGGTAAGAACACTGAAGGAAACTTTAACCTCAAAGAGGCCAAACAAGAAGTCACATGATTTAACTTTGTGAATCCTGATTAGATCTGGATGAAACTTTGGTAAAGTCTGCATTGGATGAAGATTAAGCTTTTCATTTGGCTAGTGCATCAAAGGAAGATCTTAACTTAGGAGAATCTCCTCAAGAAAGGCTTAATTGGTCCTTCCAAGTGTTACCTTTGTGGCGCTCATGAGGAGACAATTGAACACCTTCTCAACCTCTATCCTTTCACTTCAAAGGTGTGGGACTAGGTGGCTGCTATTTTTAGACAAACTAATAGGGATAGTCTTAACATATCCAACACTCTAAAGAACTAGAGGAAGAACTTCTCAGGGAATGAGATAGTTAATAAAGCCTGGATTCTAGTTCCAGGTTTTATCATCTGGAATGTGTGGAAAGAATGCAACAGTCGAATCTTCAAAAACAAATCAAACAGGCCACAACATATAATTGAGCAAATTCTGAGGCAACTCAAAGACACAGTAAGAAGCTTGTTGAGGACCCTTCTTAAAGATCCTCCCCTGCCCCATGAGGAGAGAATTTTACTTCACTTGGGTCTCTAGTCTATCAATCCTCTGGGAATAATGAAGGCAGCAAGCCTTATCAACAAATGTTCTACCATTTGGAAACCTCCTCCTTATGGTTTCTTAAAGGTTAACATTGATGGAGCAGCTAAGGGCAACCCAAGTTTAGCGGGCTTTGGGGGTGCCATAAGAGACGATTAGGGACAAATACAGATAATCTTCCATGGCCACTTGGAGAAGGCCAAAAACAACATGGTTGAGCTCATGGCATTAGAGAAATGCTTGGAAATCCTGGTGAATTCAAGTTTACACAATGTTATAATTGAAGCGGATTCGGAATTAATTAATAGAGCTGCTAAGAAAATTAGCAATGGAACCTCTCCAGATAAAGTGTTGAAGCACTGGAAGCTCTTGTAGGTTTTTTATTCTATCTATTCTCACCTTCGAACCCTTAAAACTATAAGATTTTCTCATGTGAAAAGGAAGGCTAACATGTTAGCGGATCGTTTGGCAAATGAAGGAGTCCCAAATAGGGGCAGGGGTTCTAGGTATGCCTAGGATTCGCTTCCCCTAGGTAAATTGCGGGAGGACTATCTCTGTCAGGCTACCCAAGATATGGAACAATGGACCAACAGGTTGGATCAAAGGGACCCTGAAGAACAGTGGGAGCTCCACAGGATGGGGTAGTCCTCGTCATTTGGCTTAGGTGGTGGTTGACAGAGAATCTAGGTGAACGGGATTGGCTCAAGTACTGCCCGCTGGATGGAATTAAGGGACAACACGTGGCGAAAGGACGTGTTTGGTTTTTCCGCGAGTCAATCGGTCCAATACCACAAGTGGTATATCGGTTGGGTTCTGAATGGTTTCCAGTTTTTCTGTGTTTGGCTCTGATTCCACTCTTTGAGAGATGCATGGCAGAGCAAGGTGAGAGAAAACTGCCCCGATTGGGCGGTTAACTCACTCACTTCTCGTCCTTCCAATATCCACAATGATTGTTGGATCTTCGTCTGTGGATCAACGGTGGTGATTGTTTGTGCGTTTTGATCAAACCCGAAATATGTTTAGAGTGTTATGCTTTTAACTTCGATCTGGTCTGTTTGTCATTTTTCAGGTTGGCCTGTGGTGGGACCTCTTATGAACCCACGGCAAGTTATGGGCTTGCCCTCCATGGTTTTCTAGGCTCATTTGATGCACGACAGCACTACCAGATGACCTTGTGCTCTGTTTGGCGGTTCTCCCCAGATTCCTGGTTTAGGTTTCTCTTAGTTTTGGGTGATTGGTTTGGCTTGGCCTGCCCAGCTGACTGTTGAATGCTCGTAGAGCGAGTGTGTGGCTCCTTGTAAATTAAGTATATTTGGCTAAGTTTAATAGAAGGTCTTACTCTTACCTGATAAAAAAAAAAGTGAACTAAAACTCTCTTGCTTTTTATATTTAATCTTTTATTATCTATCACCTTTCTATATTAGAGGTTAATTTAAATCAACTTTAAGCTAATACTCATAAATAATGAAATTTGGATGTCTTACTAAAGTAAAAATAGATTTTGCATGTGGTTCACAAGCACCCTGGTTAGTGAGTGATCGCTATGTCCACGGAAAAATCTAGGCGATAGCTAGGCTAAATCGCCCCTCGGCCCACTGCAAGACCTGACCCCAAGGGCTTCGGGTGGATTCGACCCTGTGACCTCCCGATGGCGAGGCACGATTTTTGACCAACTGAGCTAACCCTTGGGGCTAAAATTAACCTAGATGTATTAAACGAAAAGGGGATCAAATTTCTCAACATGCAAATTTCTTTTTGAGTGCAAAATTTAAGTAAAAGTTTGCAACTTGAGAGATTCAATTCCTTTGGCAGCTTAGTAGATCCTTAATTAAGATAGATCTATGTTGGTTTTTAATAATATTATTTATATTATATAAATTTCAAATCTCTATATAAAGTATTCTTATTTTTTATTTTATTAAAAGTTTGGTTTAATCTCTATAAAATATCCATGGAATATTTTTAGTAGCCATGGAATATATTTAGTAGTTAGTGAAGATAGAGGGTTTGGATATATAACTCAATGGTAATTATTACTTTTTATTTTTATATTTAATTAAAAAATGCTATAAAATTAAATTAAAATAAAATATCTATGAAATATTTTGATTGTAAAATAAGTTATGGTTTTTCCCCATGTGGTATTGATAGGGCATAGTATTGGCCCATGGTATTGTAACAAAACTTACATACAAGTTAATAATATGTTTAATAATATGCATGGTAAAGTGAGAGCGAATACCCATGGTTAAAAATGTAGAAATATTCTTATTAATTAAATTTATTAGTTTTTATATGCTTATTAATTCTATGGTTAATCATTATTATTAAAAATTATTTTAATGTGATATGCATATCATGATTTTATTTTACTTAAAAAATTGTTCGTAATTTTGTTAACAAAAACAAAATTATAATATAACAAATTGAATTTTATTATTTTTAGTACTTTAAACTTTATATTATTAATTGAGCCAACATTTAAATGTTTACATTTATTTATGGATACTACAACGTCTCCCTAATAATGGATTCATCTGTCCCATCCTTTGATAGATTCCAATGAATTTGTGGTACTCTCTCTCTCTATATATAGAATGTGTAAACTTTCATTATTTAAATTCTATTTTTGAATACTATATAGAGTGCATAACTTAAAAAATAAAATTGTGAGACTACAAATGTTTTAACATAAAAACATACTTTTTCAATCTATATATATATATATTTAAGATAAGGGAGGCATGACCTGTATCTTAAACATCTTCACCTGTATGGATTCATTATTTAATATATATATATATATTTATATATTTATATATTATATATATATAATCTTAAATATTAAAATTTATTAATGACCTCTATGAATGTTTTGTTATATAATATTTTAATTTCATATATTAATTTTATATTAGAATTGAATGAAATACATAACCTCCATTATTTTTATATAAAGTACTTAATTTTTTTATTTTTTTTTTTTCATTATTTTTCAATTACATTTAGATATACAAATTAAATATTGTATTTTAACATTTTCTTTCTATATATACATACATGTATATGAAGTTGCAATCCACATAAATTAGTTTATATATATCTTCAAATGGTTTATTTAAATCGCATGTTGAATTATTTTTAAAAATATAAGGTTTAAATATTTTACTCACATTTTTTTACTTCTAATTACTTTATCTTTTCTTTTTTTTTAATTGGTATAAGTTGGTATGAAATTATATTACATCTTGTGGATATGGAAATATTTTATTTATGACTGAGAAAGAGTGAAATATTTTTACCACATTGCTTTGTAATATCAACAACAAATCCAGCTCGACTATAGTGAGGTTTGGATTATGATTTTTTATTTTGTTTTTAATTAAAAATAATTAATTAGCATATTCATTTTTTTATTTTATTAAATTGACAATATTTTACTCATATTTTAAGAGGAACAGTGTCAACTCCACATTGAGTATGGATTGACTCACACATCACTCTCATATTGAGTTGTTTAGAATGCTCTCTCAGCACAATGACTTTCAACCTTTTATTTATTTTTCAATTGAGCCCAAATTTAAAATGTTTACACTCTATTTTGAAAACCTTTACATTACATTATATTTTTCATTATTTTTATTTATGTAATTGAAAGAGATATGTAAATGTTTATAAAAATTTAAATTACTAGAGCATAACTTCCCTACTAACTATATAGTGTCCTCTCAAGAGCCTCTCAACACAATTAAACAACTTTTGAAAATTATATTTTCTATTGAAGATAAAATTTTATAAGATACATGTTACATTAGAATTTTTGTTATATATATATATATATATATATATATTATGGGTGAGAAACTATCATAATTTAGTTGTTCAAACTAACAGTGAGGACAACCATTTCTAGTTGCTAATCATGAATGCCATCATCCTTATTCAAGGAAAATCAAGCCACCTCGAAAATCATACCACCTAAAATAATAGATTGGTGGTTCATAAGAAAGCAGGCTAGATACCTCCAAGTGTTAAGCTATTAATATATTTTTTTATATCAAGCTTTTAACCAAACAAAAACAATTTTAAAACGTACTACAAACTATATTACCATATATATTATATATAACATAATAAATGTTGGTATGACCATTATTGTACCTATGAACTAATAATATTATGATATCAGCGTATATATCATACCATATGGCGTTGTATAAATCCAAAATCCGAAGGGAATAACAACAGTATGAGTTGTGAAGATTTAATTTCATTGTGATTAGGTGCGGAAATACGTTAGTTCTGGAAAATATGTATTTATGTTTATTACGTGGTAGAAATTTTATTATTATTTTTATTTTTAATTAGATTTCATGCCATAGGGTATTGTAGAATTTATAAGGCAATAATAACGGTATGAAATGTGAAGAGTTAATTTCATTATGATTATGGGGAGGATATAAGTTATTTTGGAAAAAGTATTGAATTTTTTTTATGGGGTAGAATTTTGGGATTTGAGACTTTAAGCAATTAAAAATATATTTAAATTTTTTTTGTATATGGATTATATTATATGGGTTGATATTTTTTTAATAATGGTTGATTTGGAAAAATGAATATGTAAAAAAAAAATTAACAAAGTAATGGTTTAATAGTTTTTCATAAATTTAAATGGTAGCAATGTTAGCTCACTATAATTTATATAGTGATGGTTAATAAAATATGAAAATTTTTTAGAGATTTATATGATCATCATGAAGATTCCATAAAGATTCTAAAACCCTAAATGTAATCTTAATTGAATATATCAAAAACCTATCTAAATGAGACAAACATTTTCACTTTTTTAAACCACTATTGCCCTTCCATAATATGCATAGGGAATGTAGAGGAGATACTAGTGGAGAAGGGAAGGAAGCATAATGTAGAGAATTATAGAAAACCATAGTGTTCCATAGCTTCACAACAAGTTTGGTAATATTTTAATATGTGGCATAACCTATATAATATAAGAAGACTAAAGACACATTCCTTTGTTTCTTACTAGTTTTCCCATATCTAGTTTTTAAAGTAAATTTTTGTGTTCTAGTGTGTGCATATTTGTTATTGTATCATATCATAATAGTTAAATAATCTAGTTCATGCATTTTATTTTGTGTTAAATCACTTTAAAAATACAAAATATTAATCATGAAATCAAGCATGGTCTCTTATAGTCATCATAATTGTAGATATGCCTTAATGAAGTTGCCATATGAACATCCAAGGTGGTTTATAGATCACTAACCCTTTAACCCCCTGACCCCTAAGTGAGTAATGATAATTTACTATAGTTGAACATGGTTTACCATAGTTCCATATAATTGTTCATGGTTGATCCTACCCCATTGACTAACCATTAAGATCAAACATAATGCCCACTAACAAACATGATTCACCATAGGTGCCCAAGTTGAATGCAACCCTAATATAGATTCAATGGTTGACAATACTAAGCCATTAACCCTAACTCAATAATGATGGTTACCAATGGTTACATATAGTTGTCCATGGTTGATGCTACCCCACTAATTGACCCCTAACCCTTAACATAATGAACACTAAAAATACAATGTACCATGGCCAAATATAAGTTTCCATGGTTAAGTGTTCCTTATTTGTCAATGATTGACGCTACCAAGTCACTAATGCACTAACTCCTAGCCTAGGAATGATGGTTGTCTATGTTTGATTTTGGTTGAATGTGGTTGCATATAGTTATCCATGGTTGACATCATTTCCTTAATCAGTCGTCAAACCCTTACCCCTAACCTATATAACCCCTTGTTGTGCCCACGATGACACCCCTTCATTTTGTTCAAAAGTAAGGGTCCCTCCATCAAACTTTGAAACAAGTCACCTTTTTTATTTCTACTTCAGTTTTAAGTCTTGATCTGAGGTTTTATGGTTGAACAATCTACTATTTTGTTATGATGCTTATAAATCGCTTTTTAATTTTCTCTATTTTTTCTTATTTTAGTCTTTGATTGGATATATAAGTTTTGATCTTCTTTTTGTTTTGATTTTATTTTCTTTATTAAATTCATGATTTGTGATATGTCATATATTGATGTGGAATTGGATTTTAATGCACTAAGCAATGTTTGTGCCAACCATTAATCCACTTATCCAAAATCCATTGTAACAAACATATTAGTGCACCTTAAATAGTTAGAGGTTATAATTTTTGCTTCACTCAATTTCAACATTTCTTAATTTTTAGACCACCATAGTATTTTGCTTTTCAAGGGCTTTATGAAAATATAAAATTTATCTCATTCCAAGTTCAAATCGCAAGGTTATGGCCCCTCAGAGGAGTTTTTACTACCATTGGATCCATACATTAGTTAACATGGAGATGACATGTCTCCTAGATCTATATGTCACTGTTATTGAAGTATGGTTTTCATTGATGTCAACCCAAGAAACACCAGAAGATGCCTCATCTTTGTTGATCAAAATGATATGGAAAATCATGGTTTCTTGAGTCAAGACAAGCTTTATTGGATTCTCCTCGTCATGTTGATTCCAATAGTATGTAGCACATCACAAGGGCTCTCATAGTTTGAGAGATATGCTTGTTCAAAGATGAAGCCCCACCACAGCCCCACCTAGTGGTCGAAAGCCCCAAACAAGTTAATGATGTGGCAATGTTTCTTTGGCTAAATAATGCTCAAATCCTAAGGTCTTTTATTATGAATTAAAGTAAATCATATCAAAAACACTTTGTGGAGGGGATCATATTCAGAGGGCTTTTTACGCTCCAAAACTTGAATTTTAAAATTCAAATATCCTTCATCTCAAGTTGGCATGAAATTTAAATTCAAATATTTTCCCTCCTTTGGATTGTTGCCATCCCTCCTAGAAGTTTCTCTAGAACTATAAAAGAATGCCTTCGCTCTCCTTAAAGGCATGAATTTAGATGGAAATCTTGTGAAAGAAAGTTTTGTAATAACCTTGCGGCCAAGTGGAGTCCTAAATATCTTCTTAGGAGGTCGAGGTTCTGCAGTGGGTTGTTTTCTTTTGGGTTATGGTTTGATAAGGGTATCATTGGGCTCCTTCAACTTTTTGCAAATGGATCTACATTATGTTGAAGGGTTACATTTGACATGTTGAAGCTATTCCAAAGAAGTGAATGCTTCTCCAACTAGGGTAAATATTTGAACGTGATCTGAAGTAGTTTGCATGCCTAGGGAAGCAACCTAATATCATTAAACATGTGGCCTTCAAGAAATCATTTCTACACTTTGTGGTAGGCATAATCTCTGAACAAAAGGTATATGTTTGCGAACCAAATACATATGGATTTTTGACCCACTGATTAGGGTAGTCTTCTGCAACTTTTTAAGAAAAAAGCATTTTTGATTTGTGAGGCAAATTTGTGGAAAAAGGTCAAGTAAATTTGTTAATCAATTGAGAGATGGTCTAAGGGCTTCGCTCAAGGGTTTTGACACCAATTTTTCTATGATCTCATTGGAAGGATTGTATGGTTTTACTATGGACTTTGCATACCTCTAAAGGATTCTTGAACCTAATTTTATGTAATTTTTGGCCTATACTCTAGCCACAAATTTGTTAATCTGATGTGAGCTCTGATCAACTTGAGGTTGTGTGTAAGGCATTGTTTTGGAACTCAAGAATACACACTTGCTTTATGTTCTCCAATTGTTGTTTTGGCTTGATTTAGCCCTCAAATTACAATGATGCAACATTAATTTAGTCAACTATTTTGGCATCCAAAGATCACGACACAAGCCCACAAACTTGTCTTTTTGGCAAGTAAATTTGGCATCAATTGAGTTTTCTTGTAGGTGACCTAAAGAGTCTCGACCTAGTTAGGGTATGTCCTTATTACATACCTAAAACATTAGTATATTCTAAATTTTCTTGTGTAACTTTTGTGGCATGTTTGATTCAATTCTGAATGATTCTTCAAAATTATTGATTTATAAATCCTTGGTGATGTTGGTAGCTAGTCCAAGGTACAAAATCCTAATAAAATTTGTGACTTGACAGTTTGAAGTGTTCATGTCCCTAGGGTTTGCAAAAAACATTTGAGTAAGAACATAAAATTAAAGTCATCATGATAAGGCTTGAGTGGACATCTTGAAATATTAGTGGATACAATGACAGAGGCATCATTATACTATTGGTAGCAAGAAAATAAAGGAAGGGGTATCAAATCATTCTAGGTTTATCTAAGGCTACTTCAGGTCTAAGGTACAAATTTGTTCATTTAAAGAAGTCTAGTTGGATAGCAGTAAGGGTTTCATGTTCATTGTTGAAGTAATTCTGTAGTAAGGATTTATGAGTCATATAATTATGTAGCAGTTGAAGAAGTTCAGCTTTCACTGTCATATCATTTTGTAGTAGTCTAGTTTGTTTGGAAGTAAGAGCCTCATTGAATATTCTTGTAAGTGAGTCATTGTCCTTGGTACAGGATCCCACAATAGTTGGTCTATTTTATTATCATTTTAAGGGTGGTTAGGTGGTGCAAGGCAGGTGATTTAATTCACCCTCAGGTTGTAGCTGAAAAACACTTCAAGGTGGCAGGGTGGTGCTAGGGCAAGTTGGAGCTTGCAGGGTGTTGGAGCATGCTATCAATATTTGTTGATAAAACTAGGATGTTGGAGCATCTTTCCAGTTGGAGATGGAAAATTGGGATTCCCTTTTCAATTAAAGTTGAAGCATATTATGTACTCATAAAATTATTAGAAAAGTGTTTGGTGGTTTTTCTCGCGGAAGGGTTTCCACCTAAAATTTCATTTGCACTATTTTTTTGATGTGTTTATGTTTTATATGTTGTTAATGATCTAAAATTTTTATAAGTTACTAATTGATAAGAAATATTGATTCAACCCCCTCTTAGAATTTCCAACAACGGTGAGCCTATTTCTTAGTCAACACAAGAGCCATGTGGCCCGACCGAGTCATTTTCCAACTTGGAATCAAGTTATCTAGATGTGGATTTTCCTTTTGTAATATCCATATTCCAAACTTATTTGGATTTCTTAATTCTCCTAAAAATATGGATTTTAAACTAATCTAGATTTCTTAATTCTCTTAGATATCTAAATTCCAAACTCATGGATTTCTCAATTCTCGTGGATATCTAAATTCTCTACTCATCCAAATTTCTTAATTCTTCCGGATCCAAATTTTATTGTTTTCTCGAAATCCATGTTTTATTTTTTATTTATTTTTATTATTTTCATTTATGGAAATTTAAACATGTCATATTTATGCTTAATTTAGATTTAGATTTTTAGATTTCATAGATAAAAGATTTTATAAATATCCTGGATTTAGATTTTTTTAGATTCCCGGTATTCATGAGATACAATTTGATTATTTATTTTTATTTATTTATTTTATTATGCTATTTCAGGGATATTTAAATCTAAATGTTTCGCTTTTCATAACTTTCCAAACTTCCATATAAACATCATTTCAAAAGATCAACGCCCAAGCTCTACATTCTATTCCCTTGACCTCACACATAAATAAATACAAAAAGCTAAACAATATAAACACTTTGCAACGTGTACCCATAATGCAGGTAGGTTAGTTAATTAAATATCAATGACCTAAAATTGATCTAAAGTGAAATCAATGGGTGTTGAGTACCCACTCCCATGAGCCATATCTTGAACTTTAGATGGTCAAAATGAGAGAAATGTTTAAAGTTGAAAATGTGAAGAATAATTTGGTAAAAAAAAATTATAAACCATAAAAATGCTAAAAAAAAAAAAAAAAAATGATAAAAGAAATCTATGGATTTGTTAAAAATTTAAAAAGACAATTAGATTATCAAAATAATGGGCATCGTTAAACTTAGTAGCTTACATTAATATTTAACTTGTGTGTTTACATAAGTTTATATACCTATTGATTTGACATTAAAAGATTGGATTTATTAATAATTATATAAGGCAAGTTTTAGAGTTAAAGAATGAAATAATAATAAAAGGAATAAGTTTAGAAGTCAAAGGCTATTAATAAAATGAGATAATAAAGAGTCATTATTGATTTTGTTATTTTTTTAAATTAATAAAATTGAGGATGTGTGACTATATAAGTTTATGTACAAATTGATTTCACATTAAAGAATTATTTGATTGGATTTATTAATTGTGGAAGGCTTTTTAAACTTAAGGTGGATAAGGATTTGTTAACTTTTTATTTTTATTTTTTTAATTGATGGTTTAGATTGATTTTCAGGGGAATATGCTCAACATATGCTTCTTTTGAATGTTTATCAAGGGCTATAGTGTGTTACAGAGTTTGTTAGGTTGCATTGGCTTTTAATAAATTTAAAAAATTAGATTCGTGGGAAGTGGCTCCCCCCAAACACAAAATTGTCCATTACTTTTAATAAATTTAAAAAATTAGATTAGTGGCTCCCCCCACCAATTTCCAAGGGATTTGAGATTATTCCAATCCCAATAAGTTCCTCCATGATAAGTTCCTCATTATTATTTATAGCATTCATTTATATATAAGCAACTTTGATTTAGCAAAATAGTCAATTTTTTTATCAAGTTAAAGTTCACTGACAACCTTTTTATACATGGTTAATAAGGTAAATGTGTGCATTGGTAAGGCATTCTAAGCAACTTTTATTTAGCAAAATAGTCAATTTTTTTATCAAGTTAAAGTTCACTGACAACCTTTTTATACATGGTTAATAAGG
>APFE030094439.1:25951-37800 GCA_000404065.3 Pinus taeda
GATAGCTGAATGATCTTTATTACCAGTTATTGTTTGAAATCTTTTTAGATCGCATAGAAGAAAGATCACACCCCGGGTTAGCATAAATTTCGATGTTTTTCTGTTTATTAGAATACAATAGCATAAAATTAGATTAGATAGAAGTATTCCATTTAGAACAGAAACACTCATCTTTCTCACACACACACACTGAATTGGGAAACTGGTCCCATATCCCCAGTCGAACCCACTATGCCAAACGGATAAGGAGCTACCAACCAAGGTCCGGACCAGGCGGGTATCCCCCTTGTTGTCGACCCGATTTTCGGGGCCTTCAACAGAAGTGTATATAGGACTTTATTTTTATTTGCATATCATACTAGATGCATTCATTCTCTAGATGGACAATTAAAATCATATTAAAATAATTTAGGATGTATGTATAGAGAATGAGATTCTAGGGGTAGGTTTATAAGTAGAGGTAGAGAACGTAGTTCAATAGAAACATCACCAACCACCACCATTAGACCACATAGTGCCACACCATAGGTCTGAAATTCAGCCTAGGGACTCACCAACTTAGTCCACGGAAGCGGTAGTTGAAGAACCTACATCCCCACCGAAGGAGTTGTATTTCTCTCTTCAACATGTGAACAACTCCTAGGACAAGAGTTAGAAGTGCCTAGAAAGGAAGAAGATGAAACTTTTTGTAACATACCATTAGTAGAAGAACCAGAGGAAGAAGTAGATAATTCTATTGTTGAACCTTATATTAGCTATGAGGAATCTACAATGGTAGGAGAAGGGGAAGGACAAGTACACAATGGATACGGTAGAGAAAAGATTGGTGGAGGAAGAGGTAAAGGAGTAAATAGAGGAGGTTGAGGTGGTAGAGGTGGAAGGGTAGATGATAGAGACTTCCATGAAGATTTCATTTATGGATTTCCCATCCTAGATGAAGATACCACAACCACCATGAAAAATATCCCACCTTCTATCCTCCCTAATTTTCATGGCTTAATAGCTGCGGATCCTGAAAATTTTCATTTTGATCTTGAAGTATTGTGTAGATTGTATGATCATTTACTTGATACTCAAAAATTGAAAGTGTTCCCATCCACTCTAAAATATGGAGCCCTTAAATGGTTCATGGGTGTAGGAACACATTCTATTAGAACATGGAATGATATGAAAAGAATATTCCTAGAAAAATATAAAGATTATTGTATGCATCGTAACCTTAAGGATGAATTCTTTAATATGGTTCAAAGTGAGGATGAAAACCTTGAAGATCTGGTTGAAATTTTTCCTATAATATCAAAAGGGCTAAAATGCACAATTTAGATGAAGAGGCACTAAAAATTATTTTTCTAAAAACCATAAGAGATGAGTGGATTGATCTTCTCAATTTAGAGAGAAAAGGAGATTTTTTTTAATTGTCATTTGATGAAATTTGTGAGTTGTACAAACACATTGCAAGCTGTAAGGAAAATTATGGCAAAAATCCAAGGGATCCAGTTATGTCAAGAGTAAGCAAATTTGCATCTGGAATAGTAAGTAGAGAAAAAATAGGAAATCTGCTTTACAACTTTAAAACATATATCCTTGGAAATCTTAGTGAACCATGAGATACTCTAGGGATACAAAACAAGCAGAAAGTTGAGAATGTTGCATTATCTATTGTTTGTCCTAGTGTAGGAAAAAGCATTCTCTACATGAATGTCCCCTTTATATTGTTGAAATATGTGTCATATGTGCAAAAATCATGATACAAAAGAATGTCCCTCAATACCTTTGTTGACTTGGTTTGGGCTGGCCCAAGTTCAATCTATATTGCACACCAACAAAACCCTCAATCATTGGTCCTTTCGGCAATGACCTGCAAGCAGATCACAGTCTCACCCGAAGTGACTATGGGAGGATGTAGAACCAAGTTTATACAGCCTTGAAGGATTAGGAGATGTGGTATAGTTATGTTATCTTATTCTTAGCATTTATAAATCACTTTGCCACATTAGATTAACCTCTTGAACATGCCATATAAAATCATAAACCATCATTGTGTTGACGTAAAATGAAACTATAATAACTGCTACTCTACCATAGATAATAAGCAAATAAACACATCAAAACACCAATGTATCGTGGTTCCCCCAGTGTAGGGCTAGGTCCACAAGAATCATTGCTTAATATAATAAATCTTTGAACAACAAACAGTTATTGGCCTGTGCACTAAGTTGCAAGCTATCTACGCATTCACCTGCAGACTCAGGCCTTTACACACTCGGCTGCAGAGCCTCGCCTTCTCTACCAAAGTATAGATCACAATAATTCATCCATAACATTGATCTGGATCAAAATATTTGATGATTCTCTTATTATTATTTTACCATATATATACTATTACATCGAAGGGTTACATCATCAAAATATCATGGTCCAAATACCATGGATTCCCTAAAACAAGCAACTATGGTCCCAAAACCATTGATCCCTTACAATAATAGTACGCTATTACAAAAAGGAGGGGCTTCGACCAACCCCAAAGCCCTTATGACACCGCACGATATACTCAAAATGATCCACTACGCAATCCACTTCGTGCTCCATTGCATGGTCCACTTCGCACTCCATTGTGCGTCCACTGCACGCTCTGCCCCAAAAAATGTGGAGTTTTTGCCAAACTCTAGGCCAAGTTGGGTTGTGCCCAACATGCCGCCAATGCTCACATGTGAATTGTACCGAGTCACTCAGACGATTTGCCTCTGATATTCGTTGTAATGCTATTGTAGGCACTTTTGAACTACTACAGAATGTCTATGACTTGTTTCTCTTCGTTGCAGACTTCCTCCAGCAGTTCTTTTGTCATTGATTTTGTAGCATTTTGCATCACTATTGTCTCTCTATGTCAAATCTCTTGAAGCTTCTCATCCACTACTTGGGATAGTTGGAGAGCCTCATCCTTCCTTGGTTGAGTTCTATCTATTAGAGTCTGCTCTTCCTTCCTCAACTCCTCTATCTTCTTCTGGAGGGAATTTCCCTCATTGATCTTTTTGAGCTTCTGTGAGATTGGTAAAGTCCTCACAGTTTCTCAAATATCCTCCAAATATTGTTGCTTCTGTTGAATATCCTCTTGTATTTTGTGCAGATTTGGATCTTCCTACAGTGAAGTCCAAATTTGTAAGCTCTCATCCAATAGCTTCCCACAATTTTCCAGTGTTGCAGAGATGTCGACCATTGCAGCCTTCAAGCTAATCTACCTCTACTCTCGCACTTCCTAGGGTGTGGTTGGTTGTAGCTTTATTGTAGCTTGTTAATATTCATCTACTATGTAAATTGTACATCTATGATTTTATTCTTGTATCCTTTTAATGCAAGGTCGAGCTTCACGACCTTGTCCTCTACTGGTTCCTCTTCTCGGATCTCAATGTCCGGACTCTCCTGACATGTTGCTTCGACAACTCTTTCAGATTTTATTGATGTTTTACTTCCTAATCCCTCTCCTGGATCACCTAGTCGAACTTCTGTTGCAGTGAAGCTCGCTTTCTCTCTACCTGAATATTTAACTTCGACTTGATTTGTTCGCACTGCTTCAACTCATCTATGATCTCTTGATGCAGCTTGTGTAATCTCTGAAGTGTTACTATTGTGATGTTCATGTTCACATAGATCCATCCTTTGGCCTGTTGTTGTACCTCGGAGAGTCAAACTGTAGGGCTCCGACAAGTATCGGTGCTATTCACGCTGCAAGTGTAGGCTCTAACAATCTTTCCTATCGAAGCTTCTCCTCTTCCTGCACTAGTTGTCTGACTATCTTGCCAATATCTTCAGTTCTATGATGCACTCCTTGACATCTGTTAGAAGTGTGCCATAGTAATCCTCTAATGTGTTCCATGATTCCGTCATTGCTTCTTGAATTCTATTCCCAATCTAATCCAAGTCCCCATCAGTGAGGACCACTCATGTTATGTCCTTTGTCTTGTCTTCCTTTCGCTTCTTTTTGCTTCTTGTGGTAGCTTTGGAATCTACCTTCCTCTTCTTCGTGACATCTTGGTTTGTCTCCATCTTTTGAGATTCCATGTTCTTCTCATCACCTTCAGGATGATCCTAGTGACCCTCATCGTATTTCTCCTCTTTTTCTAACTTGTGCTAATCCTTATCCTTCTCACTAGCTTCCTCATGTTGCATCGTGTCCTCCTCTATCGGACTGTCCTTTGTCTGTGTCTCCGTCGTAGTCATCCACTCTGCAGGCCACTATTGTATATGTGCTAGGATATCATCTTCTGACAGTAAATATGACAGGGGATGCCATTTCTTCCTTGTGACCCTACGATCCTGTATGTAAATTCAGTGGAAGTCAGCCTTAAACTTTGTGACAGAGATATACTGCTTGTATAGGTTGAGTGAAAGGCGAGGGTATTGGTTCACTAACATGTGTAAGTCCATATGGTATAATACAAAAAATGTTATGTTATCCTATGCTCGCAGAGGTTTAGTGGTATACCACATCGAGGCATACCGTGCGGCTTTACAAACATCTGAGGGTACCGAAGGGAACTGTGAATCTTCCAGCTCTCTCCATTCAAGCATCGCAATTATCAAAACTAACCATGAGTAATGAAACATAATACCTTTCTACTAAGCCTCGAAGTAGTCGTCCAAAAACTCTTGGCATAGTTATGCGGCCCAGTTTTACTGAAACCCATTAGCGCACTACGCAGCTAATGAAGCCACCGGTGTAGGGACTTCATTATCCCGGCACTTCCTCATGATTTTTCCAGCCAATATATGTACTGTGAAGCGAACTCCCTGGTCATTGATCGTGTTGATATCATAACCTCACTTCCCTTTTGTCATTCCAAACTTCTTCTTCATGTTTTCTGTTATGGCTTTGTCCTATTCCTTTCCAACAAACTCCTTTGCAGGGTTCAGCCCTTGATAAGGAAGTCTTTTGATTCTCCATATTAGCATTGGGTTGATAGGGATCCTCTTCCCCATCCACATGAATCCATCATGCACCAGCACAAGCAATTGTCTCACACAATTTGTGCTTCCTAGACTTTTGTCGAAGTGTGGCAAATTCAACATATTCATCAATCCTAACTACGCCAATCCAGCTGCCCACTGCTGCGGTTCTAACCTTGTCACACCACTCTCAGGGTAGTGTACTTGTTTTAAGTATATGTCTGGTGTGAACTGCATATTTATTTATGTCATTGAAATCATAGTCCGTGAACTTCAACTACGGAATCTTCCCAAGGGTTTCTCCAGTAAATCACACTGACTCCGACAACAAAGGTGTGAAGGTGCCATACTTCACATCCTTTGACTCTTTCACTAGTTTTGCATATGGTTTTCTTGGTGGAATGTACAGTGGGAGAGGCGATAGAAATGATGTCCCATCCATTTCCATTTTCACTTGCTCTGCTTCTTCTTCATTATCTCTTACTTGTTCGGGCTCTTTCTGAGGCTCAATAGGTCTCTTGTCCTGTTTCTTCTTCATTCTCTCCTCTTTGGTCATTTTCTTTCGCAGGGATCTCCACTACATGCGTGATGATGCTACTGCGAGTGGTGATGTTGTTGTAGGCATATCAACTAAAGCACTCTTGTCCTGTTTCTTCTTCATTCTCTCCTCTTTGGTCATTTTCTTTCGCAGGGATCTCCACTGCATGCGTGATGATGCTACTGCGAGTGGTGATGTTGCTGCAGGCATATCAACTATTGCTTTAGATGTTGCTTCCATGACTTCAGTTAAGGCCTTCTCACTAAATATACGAATAAATTCTTCACTCATCAAGATATTCATGTGAAAATTTATGCAACTTCTTCACAATAGAAATATTTTAATTCTCAATTTAGCAAAGTGCCAAATCTGGGTGGGGTACGGCTTTTTATAGCAAATCTGAATTTCTAACCCCATCATCAGCTCAGATTGTGTTCATTAATTGCATATCTATCACTAGGTCCGGTCAATATGTCCTCATAAATGCATCTTTCTATGTGCTTTAACAACAACTTTCCTTTTTTAACAGTCATATTTTTCCAGCGAACTTAGACGCATCCCATATTGTAGCGAGCAACCCCTCTTATGTCGAGACTCCTACAAACTTCGATATAACCCAGAATGTAGCAAAGTAACTTCCTACGTTTAAGCTATCTCTGCAACGTAGTTTATAGTCCAGTGCCCACTTTTAAATGCAGGTGGCACTAAGACTTTTCTCCTTTCTTTAGAACGAATCTCTAGGGTAGGGTTATCCTTGTATAACTTCAACCTACTGCCATTTACTCTTCCTTGAACTAATTCTCTATTTAACTTTGCTAATTGAATTGTGCCTCCATCAGTAATATGCTTGATAATGTATGCGCCCAACCAATGCATCTTGAATTTTCCTGGAAATTTTACAAACTTATTGTCATAAAGGAGAACAAGGTCTCCTACTTGGAACTTCTTTTGTTGTCTATGACACCAATCCTTTTATCTTGCTTTTTGTACCTGCTGATGGAATCCTGCTATAAATCTATCTTCCTCCAAAGTAAGCAACTGCAACATTCTTTCCTCCATTATATTAGGAGCTTCCATATCTGTAAAAGTTGTAATCCTAAAGCTAGGCACGATGTACTCTATGGGAATCACAGCTTCTTGCCCATAAACTAACCTGAAGGGTAATTGACTTTTTAACTTTTTACATGTGGTCCTATAAGCCCATAATACTGTTGGAATTCAAAGGTCCCAGTCATCTCTATTCACATTGCATAACTTAGTAAGTGCATTCTCCAAAATATCATTAAATGCTTCTGCTATTCCATTGGCCTAAGGGTGATAAGGGGTATTCTTCTGATGATAAACTTGGAATTCCTTAACCAATGCTTCAATAGTCTTATTTAGTAAATGTGAACCTTAGTCACTCATCAAAATATTTGGACATCCAAATCTAGACAATATGTACTCAAAAATAAACTTCGTTGTAGTCTTTACACTACAGTCCCTTACTGGTTTTGCTTCGACCCATCTTGTCAAGTAATCAGTTGTTGTAATTATGTACCTTGAACTAGTCCTTTTTCCAAGTGGGTTGATGGGTCCAACAAAATCAATGACCCACTTATCAAAGGCATGCAATGTAACTTATGGTACCAATGGAATTTCATCTCTTCTGGAAAGATTCCCTGTTCTTTGACACACATCACATGCTCAGCAGTACTCCTTCGCATCTTTATGTAGTGTAGGCCACCACAATCCTACTCTCAAAATCTTTTGCATAGTAGCTTTTCTTGCATAGTGTCCACCAGTTGCACCCCCATGAGCCTCTGCTAGAATCATATAACTTTCAAGTTCAGGAACATATCTATGCAATATCTCATTTGGTCCCATCTTATACAATTGTCCTGCTATTAATGAAAAGTCAATTGCCTTAACCACTAATTATTTCTTTTGTTGTGTAGTATACTTTGAAGGAGCCATTCTTGTGGTCAAAAACTAAATGATATCTGCGAAATGGTCATCTGAAACTCTGATGACAAATAACTATGCATCAGGGAGATTATCCTTTATGTTGGTTAGTTCTTCCCATGTTTCTAGTCTTGACAGTTGGTCAGGTTCTGCATTCAATTTCCCTGGTTTAACAATGATCTCAAAGTCATATTCCTGGAATAACAGTAACCATCTGCAAATATTTCCTCCTAAGACAGGCTTATTAACCAAATACTTCAGTGCATAATGATAAGTAAACATTTTAAAGTGTGACCCTAGAAAATAGTGTCTAAACTTCTGCAAAGCATATACAACCAGTTTTTCCCTTTCTGTTGTGCTATAATTATTTTCTACTTTAGATAACTTTCTACTTGCAAAAGCTATAGGATTATCAATCTCTCTTGCACCAGGTTGTGCCAATACCACTCCCAAAACTATACAAGAGGCATCCACATGGACATGTAATTCCTTATTCTAATCAGGGAACACTAGTATAGGTGCAACTACCATTTTTCCTTTCAATATGTTAAGGCTCTTCTAATATTCTTCATTCCAATAAAAAGTTACATCCTTCTTCAACAATTTCTCCATAGGCGCAATGATCTGAGCATACCCCTTGATGGACCTCCTGTAATACCCAGTATGTTCCAACGTAGTGTGAAGTTATCTTACTATCTTAGGTGGAGGGAAGTTCACAATGATAGCAATCTTAGCTGCGTCCACCATTAGTCCTTGTTTACAAACAATATGTCCCAACAATATGCCGAAAGGTACACAAAATATGCACTTCTTTAGGTTCAAAGAGATCTGGTATTATCTACATGTGTCGAGCATAATTCTTAAACTTCCAACATGTTTTCTCAACAATCCAAATATTGTCCCATCATCAAAATATACCTCTAAAAATTGGTGGACGTATTCCCTAAAAGTTGCAACCACCACCCTGGAAAATATAGCAGGGGCATTTTTTAATACAAAAGGTATTACTGTGTATTGATATGGGCCCCATTCTGTAGCAAATGTGGTCATATGTTGATCTTCAAGTGTGATCCTAATATGATGATAACTTGAGCATCCATCTATAAATAAGTAAGCTTCCTAGTCGCCTACATTGTCTAGCACTTCGTCTGTGAAAGGGGTAGGCAAGGGTTCATGTAAACATGCATCACTCAACCTTCTCAGATCAACACAGATCCTAATTTCTCCTTGAGTCTTCTTCTCTTGCACCACCATAGGACTCACTTATTAATTCTTAATAGTGTCCCTCTAGGTATTACTAAATATATCTTGAAGAATAGTTTTAATAATTTATTGCATTAAGATTACTCTTCAAATAATTTGTTTCTTTGCTAATGTTTGAATAATTGATTTCCTTCAAAAATATTTTGATGATTTTTTAAATCTATAGCCTATTTTCAAAGTCAAGAAATAATGTATTTTCATTTTTTTAATAAGTGACCATATTTATAAAATATGTATATTATTTGTTTCTCCAAACAATCATCACATCTCCTTCAAGAATATTTTGATTTGTTTTGAATGTTTATAAATATATCTTTTCCTCTTATAATTATCTTGAATACATTGTTGTATGCAATTATCTATTAGTAATTTTGAATATATTTTGAATACATGTAACTGTATTTTAGTAATTAGTTGATGATGAAGAAGTGAGACGATCTTGTCAAGGATTAATTTTCACTTTGCCCAATGATTGATTTTGCACATCTATTTCATTTTAATTCTAGATAGCACAACTTTAATAGCCACTTAATTCTTAATAGTGGACTCCCTCTAAGTATTACAAAATATAGCTTGAAAAATATATTTTTTAATAATCTACAGCATGAATATTAACAACATCTAATTCATCTAAATCAAGCAATCAAATAGGATTAGAAAACAGCATCTACATTGAAATCAATGCATCTAATGCAAACAATCAAATGAGATTACAAATCAACATTTACATTGAAATCAATAGATCTAGTGTAGACAATCAAATAGGATTAGAAATCCATGTCTACACTGGAATCAATGCATCTAGTGCAAGCAATCACATATAATTAGAAATCAACATCTACACTAAAATCAATGCATCTAGTGCAAGCAATCAAATATAATTAGAAATCAACATCTACACTGAAATCAATGCATTTAGTGCAAGAAATCTTCTTCCCTCTTTCTCCCCTCCATCTTATCTTGAAAAATATCCTTAATCATTTATAGCCTCAAGATTAACAACATGTAATCCATCTAAGTCAAGCAATAAAAGAGGATTGGAAAACAACATCTACACTGAAACCAATGCATCAAATGCAAGCAATCAAATATGATTAGAAACAACATCTACACTGAAATCAATGCATCTAGCGCAAGCAATCAGATAAGATTAGAAATCAACATCTACACTGAAATCAATGCATCTAGTGCAAGCAATAAAATAGGATAGGAAATCATCATTTACACTGAAATCAATGCATCTAGAACAAACAATCAAATATGATTTTAAATCACCATATACATTGAAATCAATGCATCTAGTGCAAGCAATCAAATATAATTAGAAATCAACATCTACATTGAAATTAATGCATCTGGTGCAAGCAATCAAATAAGGTTAGAAATCATCATATACACTAAAATCAATGCATATAGTGCAAGAAATATTCTTCCCTATCTCCCCCCTCCATCTATATCTATATCTCCCTCTATCTATTTTATTTTAATTTTAGGTATCACAAATTTGACAACTAAATTAATATTGTCCCTCTAGGTATTACAAAATATATCTTGAAAAAAATATATAATATATATATAATATATATATAACAATTCGCAGCCTCGAGATTAACAACATCTAATGCATCTAATACAAGAAATCAAATAAGATTAGAAATAACATCTACACTAAAATAAATGCATCTAATGTAAGCAATCAAATGAGATTAGAAATCAACATTTACACTGAAATCAATGCATCTAGTGCAAGCAATCAAATAGGATTAGAAATCCACATCTACACTAAAAGAAATAGATCTATTGCAAGCAATCAAATATAATTAGAAATCAACATCTCATTGAAATAAATGCATCTAGTGCAAGCAATCAAATACGATTAGAAATCATCATCTACACTCAAATCAATGCATTTAGTGAAATAAATCTTCTTCCCTATCTCCCACCTCCATATATATCTATATCTTCCTCTATCTCTCCTTTTTTGTCTCTGTATCTCACCCCTCCCAAACACAGACACTCTCTTTGTCCATATTTATCTATCTCTACCTCTCTCCCTCTATCTCTCTATCTTTCATTTCTTCCCTCTCTCCACCTCCTGTCTATATATCTATCTATATCTACCTCTCCTTTTTTTCTCCATATCACCCCCAAAACATACACACTCTTTCTCCATATATATCTATCTCTCCCTCCCTCTTCTTATTCCTTTCCCTCTATTTTTCCCTTCTCTCCCTCTCTCCTCCTTCTATCTCTCTTCCCTCTTGTTGTCCTCTCTCCTTCTCTCTCTCTATCTCCCTTATCACTCCCTTTCTCTCTCTCTGCCTTTCTCTCTCTATGCATTTCTTCTTACCTACCTCTCTCTCCCCCTCCAACTCCATCTCTCTCTCCCTCCCTCTCTCCTTCTCTCTCTCATGTCCTCTCTCTATTCCGTCTCTCTCCCTTTCTCTACCACCTCCCTCTATCTCCCTCCCCTCTCTCTCTCTTCACCCTCCAAATTTGTCACTATCTCCCTCAATCTCTCCTTGTCTCTCCTTCTCTCGCCCCTTCCTTCCATCTCTCCTTCTTTGTCTCTCTATCTCAGCCCAAAACAGACACACTCTCTCTCCATCTCTTTCTCTCTCCACTTTTATCTATCTATGTCTTTCTTCTTCACTCCCTTTACCCCCCTCCAACTCCACCTCTTTTTCCTTCCTTTTCTCTCCCTCCCTCTCTCCCTTTCTCTCCTACCTCCCTCTCTCTTCCCTCATATCTCTCTCTCTCTCTCTCTCTCTCTCTCCCCCCCTTCCAATCTTGCCACTATCTCCCTCCCTCCCTCTTTCTCTCTCTCACCCACTCTCCCCCTCCATATTTGTGTCCCCCTCTCTCTTACCCTTCTCTCCCTCTCTCACTCCTCTCTTTCTCTCTCTTTTTATTCCACCTCTCCCCTCTCTTTTATTTCATCTCCATCTCTCCCCTATCACTCCCTCTATCTCTCCACCTCTATCACTCCATCCTTGTTCTTTTCTCCATATATATCTAGAGTTAATATATATCATGATATATTAAAATATATAACAAATTGAATATTATATTAAATTTAATATTCTATTAATCCAAAGATATTAAATTTAATGATATTAATATTATAATATATTAATATTAATATTAATCTTTTAATACT
>APFE030094439.1:53016-79256 GCA_000404065.3 Pinus taeda
TGAATGAATGGAACAGGGTTTATTTGATATTTTCATTTGATATATGCTATTGATGTTACACTTCTCTACTCTTAGTGGATGTTAAGTCAAGGAGAGATAAATCAATTGTCGCTTGAAGCTCATGAGTAGGACTAGTTATAAATGGTACTTTTATCTCTTAACCATTTCTGCTTATGCGTTAAAGTGATATTCAGTATTCAGTTGTTTATATATTACAGCATGGATGTCTGAGTTATCATTTGGCACTTTTGTACGGTGATAACTTTTTGTTTATGTTTAGTGTATGAATAGCTCATTTATGCGATAAGTTTTAACAACTGTTTCGTCTAACTTCTTATACGAAGTAGTTCATCTTTATCGAATTCTTTTCTTATGATAGCTGAATGATATTTATTACCAGTTATTGTTTGAAATCTTTTTAGATCGCATAGAATAAAGATCACACCCCGGGAAAGCATAAATTTCGATGTTTTTCTGTTTATTAGAATATAATAGCATAGCATTAGATTAGATAGAAGTGTTCCATTTAGAACATAAACACCCATCTTTCTCACACACACACACTGAATTGGGAAACTGGTCCCATTTCCACAGTCGGACCCGCTATACCAAACGGATAAGGAGCTGCCAACCAAGGTCCGGACCGGGCGGGTATCCCCCTTGTCGTCGATCCGATTTTCGGGGCCTTCAACAGAAGTGTATATAGGACTTTATTTTTTATTTGCATATCATACTAGTTGCATTAATTCTCTAGATGGACAATTAAAATCATATTAAAATAATTTAGGATGTATGTATAGAGAATGAGATTCTAGGGGTAGGTTTATAAGTAGAGGTAGAGAACGTAGTTCAATAGAAACATCACCAACCACCGCCGCTAGACCACATAGTGCCACACCATAGGCCTGAAATTCAGCCTAGGGACTCACCAACTTAGTCCGCGGAAGCGGTAGTTGAAGAACCTACATCCCCACCGAAGGAGTTGTATTTCTCTCTTCAACATGTGAACAACTCCTAGGACAAGAGTTAGAAGTGCTTAGTGAGGAAGAAGATGAAACTTTCTGTAACCTACCATTAGTAGAAGAACCAGAGGAAGAAGTAGATAATTCTATTGATGAACCTTATATTAGCTATGAGGAATCTACAATGGTAGGAGAAGGGGAAGGACAAGTACACAATGGATATGGTAGAGCTAAGATTGGTGGAGGAAGAGGTAAAGGAGTAAATAGAGGAGGCTGAGGTGGTAGAGGTGGAAGGGTAGATGATAGAGACTTCCATGAAGATGTCATTTATGGATTTCCCATCCTAGATGAAGATACCACAGCCACCATGAAAAATATCCCACCTTATATCCACCCTAATTTTCATGGCTTAATAGCTGCGAATCCTGAAAATTTTCATTTTGATCTTGAAGTATTGTGTAGATTGTATGATCATTTACTTGATACTCGAAAATTGAAAGTGTTCCCATCCACTCTAAAATATGGAGCCCTTAAATGGTTCATGGGTGTAGGAACACATTCTATTGGAACATGGAATGATATGAAAAGAATATTCCTAGAAAAATATAAAGATTATTGTATGCATCGTAACCTTAAGGATGAATTCTTTAATATGGTTCAAAGTGAGGATGAAAACCTTGAAGATCTGGTTGAAATTTTTCCTATAATATCAAAAGGGCTAAAATGCACAATTTAGATGAAGAGGCACTAAAAATTATTTTTCTAAAAACCATAAGAGATGAGTGGATTGATCTTCTCAATTTAGAGAGAAAAGGAGATTTTTCTTAATTGTCATTTGATGAAATTTGTGAGTTGTACAAACACATTGCAAGCTGTAAGGAAAATTATGGCAAAAATCCAAGGGATCCAGTTATGTCAAGAGTAAGCAAATTTGCATCTGGAATAGTAAGTAGAGAAAAAATAGGAAATTTGCTTTACAACTTTAAAACATATATCCTTGGAAATCTTAGTGAACCATGAGATACTCTAGGGATACAAAACAAGCAGAAAGTTGAGAATGCTACATTATCTATTTTTTGTCCTAGTGTAGGAAAAAGCATTCTCTACATGAATGTCCCCTTTATATTGTTGAAATATGTGTCATATGTGCAAAAAATCATGATACAAAAGAATGTCCCTCAATTCCTTTGTTGACTTGGTTTGGGCTAGCCCAGGTTCAATCTATATTGCACACCAACAAAACCCTCAACCATTGGTCCTTTCGGCAATGACCTGCAAGCAGATCACAGTCTCACCCGAAGTGACTATAGGAGGATGTAGAACCAAGTTTATACAACCTTGAAGGATTAAGAGATGTGGTATAGTTATGTTATCTTATTCTTAGCATTTATAAATCACTTTGCCACATTAGATTAACCTCTTGAACATGCCATATAAAATCATAAACCATCATTGTGTTGACGTAAAATGAAACTATAATAACTACTACTCTACCATAGATAATAAGCAAATAAACACATCAAAACACCAATGTATCGTGGTTCCCCCAGTGTAGGGCTAGGTCCACAAGAATCATTGCTTAATATAATAAATCTTTGAACAACAAATGGTTCTTGGCCTGTGCACTAAGTTGCAAGCTATCTTCGCATTCACCTGCAGACTCAGGCCTTTACACACTCGGCTGCAGAGCCTCGCCTTCTCTACCAAAGTATAGATCACAATAATTCATCCATAACATTGATCTGGATCAAAAGATTTGATGATTCTCTTATTATTATTTTACCCTATATATACTATTACATCGAAGGGTTACATCATCAAAATACCATGGTCCAAATACCATGGATTCCCTAAAACAAGCAACTATGGTCCCAAAACCATTGATCCCTTACAAATATAGTACGTTATTACAAAAAGGAGGGGCTTCGACCCACCCCAAAGCCCTTATGACACAGCACGATATACTCAAAATGCTCCACTTCGCGCTCCCTTCGTGCTCCATTGCATGGTCCACTTCACACTCCATTGTGCACTCCACTGCATGCTCTGCCCCAAAAAATGTGAAGTTTTTGCGAAAATCTAGGCCAGGTTGGGTTGTGCCCAACATGCCGCCAATGCTCACATGTGACTTGTACTGAGTCACTCAGACGATTTGCCTCTGATATTCATTATAATGCTATTGTAGGCACTTTTGAACTACTACAGAATGTCTATGACTTGTTTCTCTTCGTTGCGCACTTCCTCCAGCAGTTCTTGTGTCATTGATTTTGTAGCATTTTGCATCACTATTGTCTCTCTATGTCAAATCTCTTGAAGCTTCTCATCCACTACTTGGGATAGTTGGAGAGCCTCATCCTTCCTTGGTTGAGTTCTATCTATTAGAGTCTACTCTTCCTCCCTCAACTCCTCTATCTTCTTCTGGAGGGAATTTCCCTCATTGATCTTTTTAAGCTTCTGTGAGATTGGTAAAGTCCTCACAGTTTCTCAAATATCCTCCAGATGTTGCTGCTTCTGCTGAATATCCTCTTGTATTTTGTGCAAATTTGGATCTTGCTATAGTGAAGTCCAAATTTGTAAGCTCTCATCCAATAGCTTCCCACAATTTTCCACTGTTGCGGAGATGTCGACCATTGCAGCCTTCAAGCTAGTCTACCTTTACTCTCGCACTTCCTATGGTGTGGTTGGTTGTAGCTTTATTTGTAGCTTGTTAATATTCATCTACTATGTAAATTGTACATCTGTGATTTTATTCTTGTATCCTTTTAATGCAAGGTCGAGCTTCACGACGTTGTCCTCTACTGGTTCCTCTTCTCGGATCTCAATGTCCGGACTCTCCCGACATGTTGCTTCGACAACACTTTCAGATTCTGTTGATGTTTTACTTCCTAATCCCTCTCCTGGATCACCTAGTCGAACTTCTATTGTAGCGAAGCTCGCTTTCTCTCTACCTGAATATTTAACTTCGACTTGAGTTGTTCGCGCTGCTTCAACTCATCTATGATCTCTTGATGCAGCTTGTGTAATCTCTGAAGTGTTACTACTGTGATGTTCGTGTTCACATACATCCATCCTTTGGCTTGTTGTTGTACCTCAGAGAGTCAAACTGCAGGGCTCCGACAAGTATCGGTGTTATTCGAGCTGCAAGTGTAGGCTCTAACAATATTTCCTATCGAAGCTTCTCCTCTTCATGCACTAGTTGTCTGACTATTTGTGCCAATATCTTCAGTTCTATAATGTACTCCTCGACATCTGTTAAAAGTGCGCCATAGTAATCCTCTAATGTGTTCCATGATACCGTCATTTCTTCTTGAATTCTATCCCCAATCTAATCCAAGTCCCCATCAGTGAGGACCACTCACGTTATGTCCTTTGTCTTGTCTTCCTTCCGCTTCTTTTTGCTTCTTGTGGTAGCTTTGGCATCTGCCTTCCTCTTCTTCGTGACAGCTTGGTTTTTCTCTATCTTTTGAGATTCCATGTTCTTCTCATCACCTTCAGGATGATCCTAGTGACCCTCATCGTATTTCTCCTGTTTTTCTAACTTGTGCTAATCCTTATCCTTCTCACTAGCTTCCTCGTGTTGCGTTGTGTCCTCCTCTATCGGACTGTCCTTTGTCTGTGTCTCCATCGCAGTCATCCACTCCGCAGGCCACTATTGTATATGTGCTAGGATATCATCTTCTGACACTAAATATGACAGGGGATGCCATTTCTTCCTTGTGACCCTACGATCCTGTATGTAAATTCAGTGGAAGTCAGCCTTAAACTTTGTGACAGAGATATACTGCTTGTATAGGTTGAGTGAAAGGCGAGGGTATTGGTTCACTAACATGTGTAAGTCCATATGGTATAATACAAAAAACGTTATGTTATCCTATGCTCGTAGTGGTTTAGTGGTATACCACATCGAGGCATACCGTGCAGTTTTGCAAACATCTGAGGGTACCGGAGGGAACTGCGAATCTTCCAGATCTCTCCATTCAAGCATCGCAATTATCAAAATTAACCATGAGTAATGAAACATAATACCTTTCTATTAAGCCTCGAAGTAGTCGTCCAAAAACTCTTGGCATAGTTATGCGGCCCAGTTTTACTGAAACCCATTAACGCACTGCGCAGCTAATGAAGCCACCGATGCAGGGACTTCATTATCCTGACACTTCCTCATGATTTTTCCAGCCAATATATGTACTGTGAAGCAAACTCCCTGGTCATTGATCGTGTTGATATCATAACCTCACTTCCCTTTTGTCATTCCAAACTTCTTCTTCATGTTTTCTGTTATGGCTTTGTCCTAATCTTTTCCAGCAAACTCCTTTGTAGGGTTCAACCCTTGATAAGGCAGCATTTTGATTCTCCATATTAGCATTGGGTTGATAGGGATCCTCTTCCCCATCCACATGAATCCATCATGCACCAGCACAAGCAATTGTCTCACACAATTTGTGCTTCCTAGACTTTTGTCGAAGTGTGGCAAATTCAACATATTCATCAATCCTAACTACGCCAATCCAGCCGCCTAATGCTGCGGTTCTAACCTTGTCACACCACTCTCAGGGTAGTGTACTTGTTTTAAGTATATGTCTGGTGTGAACTGCATATTTATTTCTGTCATTGAAATCATAGTCCGCGAACTTCAACTGCGGAATATTCCAAAGGGTTTCTCCAGTAAATCACTCTAACTCCAACAATAAAGGTGTGAAGGTGCCATACTTCACATCCTTTGACTCTTTCACTAGTTTTGCATATGGTTTTCTTGGTGGAATGTATAGTGGGAGAGGTGATAGAAATGATGTCCCATTCGTTTCCATTTTCACTTACTCTACTTCTTCTTCATTATCTCTTACTTGTTCGGGCTCTTTCTAAGGCTCAATAGGTCTCTTGTCCTGTTTCTTCTTCATTCTCTCCTCTTTGGTCATTTTCTTTCGCAGGGATCTCCACTACATGCGTGATGATGCTACTGCGAGTGGTGATGTTGCTGCAGGCATATCAACTACTGATTTAGATGTTGCTTCCATGACTTCAGTTAAGGCCTTCTCACTAAATATACGAATAAATTCTTCACTCATCAAGACATTCATGCGAAAATTTATGCAACTTCTTCACAATAGCAATATTTTAATTCTCAATTTAGAAAAGTGCCAAATTTGGGTGGGGCATGGCTTTTTATAGCAAATCTGAATTTCTAACCCCATCATTAGCTCAGATTGTGTTCATTAATTGCATATCTATCACTAGGTCCGGCCAATATGTCCTCATAAATGCATCTTTCTGTGTGCGTTAACAACAACTTTCCTTTTTAACAGTCATATTTTTCCAGTGAACTTAGACGCATCCCATATTGTAGCGAGCAACCCCTCTTATGTCGAGACTCCTACAAACTTCGATATAACCCAGAATGTAGCAAAGTAACTTCCTACGTTTAAGTTATCTCTGAAACATAGTTTATAGTCCAGTGCCCACTTTTAATTATAGGTGGCACTAAGACTTTTCTCCTTTCTTTAGAACGAATCTCTAGGGGTAGGGTTATCCTTGTATAACTTCAACCTACTGCCATTTACTCTTCCTTGAACTAATTCTCTATTTAACTTTGCTAATTGAATTATGCCTCCATCAGTAATATGCTTGATAATGTATGCGCCCAACCAATGCATCTTGAATTTTCCTGGAAATTTTACAAACTTATTATCATAAAGGAGAACAAGGTCTCCTACTTGGAACT
Source organism: Pinus taeda (assembly GCA_000404065.3). Lineage (NCBI taxonomy): Eukaryota > Viridiplantae > Streptophyta > Pinopsida > Pinales > Pinaceae > Pinus > Pinus taeda. Next base: position 59,698 of record APFE030094439.1, read on the forward strand.
TCTTTTGTTGTCTATGACACCAATCCTTTTATCTTGCTTTTTGTACCTGCTGATGGAATCCTGCTATAAATCTATCTTCCTCCAAAGTAAGCAACTACAACATTCTTTCCTCCATTATATTAGGAGCTTCCATATCTGTAAAATTTGTAATCCTCAAGCTAGGCATGATGTACTCCATGGGAATCACAGCTTCTTGCCCATAAACTAACGTGAAGGGTGTTTGACTTTTTAACTTTTTACATGTGGTCCTATAAGCCCATAATACTGTTGGAATTCAAAGGTCCCAGTCATCTCTATTCACATTACATAACTTAGTAAGTGCATTCTCCAAAATATCATTAAATGCTTCTACTATTCTTCTGATGATAAACTTGGAATTCCTCAACCAATGCTTCAATAGTCTTATTTAGTAAATGTGAACCTTAGTCACTCATCAAAATCTTTGGACATCCAAATCTAGACAATATGTACTCAAAAATAAACTTCGTTGTAGTCTTTACACTACAGCCCCTTACTGGTTTTGCTTCGACCCATCTTGTCAAGTAATCAGTCGTTGTAATTATGTACCTTGCACTAGTCCTTTTTCCAAGTGGGTTGATGGGTCCAACAAAATCAATGACCCACTTATCAAAGGCCTGCAATGTAACTTGTGGTACCAATGGAATTTCATCTCTTCTGGAAAGATTCCATGTTCTTTGACACACATCACATGCTCAGCAGTACTCCTTCACATCTTTATGTAGTGTAGGCCACCACAATCCTACTCTCAAAATCTTTTGCATAGTAGCTTTTCCTGCATAGTGTCCACCAGTTGCACCCCCATGAGCCTCTGCTAGAATCATCTAACTTTCAAGTTCAGGAACATATCTATGCAATATCTCATTTGGTCCCATCTTATACAATTGTCCTGCTATTAATGAAAAGTCAATTGCCTTAACCACTAATTATTTCTTTTGTTGTGTAGTATACTTTGAAGGAGCCATTCTTGTGGTCAAAAATTGAATGATATCTGCGAAATGGTCATCTGAAACTCTGATGACAAATAACTATGCATCAGGGAGATTATCCTTTATGTTGGTTAGTTCTTCCCATGTTTCTAGTCTTGACAGTTGGTCAGGTTCTGCATTCAATTTCCCTGGTTTAACAATGATCTCAAAGTCATATTCCTGGAATAACAGTAACCATCTGCAAATATTTCCTCCTAAGACAGGCTTATTAACCAAATACTTCAGTGCATAATGATCCGTAAACATTTTAAAGTGTGACCCTAGAAAATAGTGTCTAAACTTCTGCAAAGCATATACAACCAGTTTTTCCCTTTCTGTTGTGGTATAATTATATTCTACTTTAGATAAATTTCTACTTGCAAAAGCTATAGGATTATCAATCTCTCTTGCACCAGGTTGTGCCAATACCACTCCCAAAACTATACAAGAGGCATCCACATGGACATGTAATTCCTTATTCCAATCAGGGAACACTAGTATAGGTGCAACTACCATTTTTTCTTTCAATATGTTGAGGCTCTTCTAACATTCTTCATTCCAATAGAAAGTTACATCCTTCTTCAACAATTTCTCCATAGGCGAATGATCTAATCATACCCCTTGATGAACCTCCGGTAATACCCAGTATGTTCCAACGTAGTGTGAAGTTATCTTACTATCTTAGGTGGAGGGAAGTTCACAATGATAGCAATCTTAGCTGCGTCCACCATTAGTCCTTGTTTACAAACAATATGTCCCAACAATATGCCGAAAGGTACACAAAATATGCACTTCTTTAGGTTCAAAGAGATCTGGTATTGTCTACATGTGTCGAGCATAATTCTTAAACTTCCAACATGTTTTCTCAGCAATCCAAATATTGTCCCATCATCAAAATATACCTCTAAAAATTGGTGGACGTATTCCCTAAAAGCTGCAACCACCACCCTAGAAAATATAGCAGGGGCATTTTTTAATACAAAAGGCATTACTGTGTATTGATATGGGCCCCATTCTGTAGCAAATGTGGTCATATGTTGATCTTCAAGTGTGATCCTAATATGATGATAACTTGAGAATCCATCTATAAATAAGTAAGCTTCCTAGCCTCCTACATTGTCTAGCACTTCATCTGTGAAAGGGGTAGGCAAGGGTTCATGTAAACATGCATCACTCAACCTTCTCAGATCAACACAGATCATAATTTCTCCTTGAGTCTTCTTCTCTTGCACCACCATAGGACTCACCCATTCTAATTCTTCTACAAGTTCAATAATTCCTACTGCTATCATCTTATCAAGCTCTACTTTCACTTTCTCCTTATACTTCGTTTTCAGCCTGTAAGGTCTTTGTTTGACTGGCTTCACATTAGGCTTAAGGGGGATCTTCATGACTCCTAGATCTCTTGTTATACCCTTCATCTCTAAAAACTTGGTGGGAAACAGTTCTTGATATTCATGAATTAGCTCTGTAACTTTATTGACTATCTCTTCATCCAAGTAGTCTCCTATTGTTGCAAACTTGGGTTCCTTCTCTGATCCTATGTTCACCTTCTTGGTCTTCAGTGGCTTTGTTATTTCTGGTATCTCTAGCTCAGGTCCAGCTACTTCGCGGTATCCTTCTAACTCTACTATGTCGATGTTGTGAGGTTCTTCTTCTTCATTTACATTGATGTTATAACACTCTAGTGCATTTTCTATGTGTGTAGCCCAATTGGGTTTTTGCCATGTCAGTGGGGTTACATTTTCAAAGATCCTCTTTTTGACTGTCTAAAGGGACAAATCTATGTATGGGTAATCATCCTCAAAGATGAATGTTAATATGAAGCCATTAACAATGCCTTCCCAGTTCACGATACCATGTCGAAGCTCTACTTCTAGGTACCAGTTCTCAGGGATTGTCTCTAATGTATGAATGAGTCCATGTACCCATTCTTGATTTGGAATCTCCTTCCATGTTGTAGTGCATAGCTAGATATGCTTCCTAAGATTATTTTCACCATCATATTTTATCTCCATCTCTGTATCTATCTATCCAAACCGCATCCCCATCAATCTTTGACATTCCTACCAACCTCCTATATTCTTCTTGTGTGCATTACACCATCTAATAGGGGTAGATTTTAGGGTTATATATAAGGTTGGAAACCTTTGATTTTATGGAACTTGTTATTCATAATCATTAAGAAAATTATTCACATCACCTAAGCCATCATAAGAAGGCAGGTTACATACCTCAGATATCATACATCGAACTAATTTGGTAATTCTTGCACAACACCTTATGGGTACTTAATGTAGCATGTTCTATCAGTTATCCAACTTTTCTTCTAAGTTTGAGGTACAAGAACTATCACACTCCCAACACAACTTGCCTTCTGCAGTAGGGTTAACATAACCTTGTTCCTTTGATGTCATTTGATAGATATTGTCTATGTCAATTGTGTAGTATTCTTCTTTGACTGGTTCTATATACCTTACTCCTTCCGATGGATCCTATTGGAAATACTGAGGGGGGGGTGAATCAATATTCCTTAGCAGTTAGCACTTTTTAAATCTTTCGGAGCATTAGTTAACCTTCAATTGTTATTAATGTTTATGCAGTAAAAATAGAACACAGTAAGCACAATAATTTTAGGTGGAAAACCCCCTATTAGTTTCAGTCTTTCCAGCCTTCCTCCAGTGATCAAACATGCTCTTACAAGTGATTTTAAGGTGTCAAGGTCAAATTTTGTCATTTCAGTGAGCGTCCAAGCAAAATTTGGTCACTAGGCATTAGGTCTAGGGTTTGTTTTCACTCTTTTCAAAATTGTCCAAATGTCGGTCCATGTCACCATTCAGCTGAGTCTATCATCATTCAGAAGGTTGTTATCATCATGTCAGGTTCCATTGGTCATGTACACCGTTCATGCCTCAGGTTGCAAACTAGCAAGATTCATTTCCCTTCTCTAGGGTTTGAAGCATTTCTCTTGAATGGTCAAATCATTAGCAACTTGTATCCTATTGTTCATAACACTTTCTCCGTTCATTAATGTTACCTTATTAAAACACTTCCATCACTGAGATCCCCCAAAATCCTCATTCGTTTCAACAAACCCTAGTTCTTACAACTTCGCATTTTCTAGGCTAGCCTTGTTTTGGCCCTATTCTGTACCCCTTTCCCCTCACTCAGATCTCTTGAGATTCCACTTTTCCCTGCTTCCTAACCATCCCTCCCTACTTCCAAAAATTTCCCCAAGAATTTAGAAGCCCCTTATCCCCTTCATTTCGCTTCATTTCAACAAAATCCCTTGTTTCACACATCGGGATAAGTTTCACTCAAAAGATGTTCTAGATCAATCAAAGATGAATTTTGAAAAACTGAGAGAGTGTTTTGTCCAAAATAGGCCAATGAAGAAAAACCTCCTTCACTTTTTACAGAGGTGTCATGGTTTTATAGAAATGTCAAAAATACAATCGCCTCGGGAGAATTGATGCACCTCTGAAGTGACCTTGGGAAAATCAAGTTTTATCCTAGCTTGGTTGGCCAAATAACTTTCTTTATGAGTCAAAGGATAACTAGACAAAAAGATATTTCTAACGAGCTATCATGAGCTCAATTTGGATGCCGGGAAGTGCCCCAAAAGTAGGCTGAAAAGCGTGCCATGCATAGAGCTCAAGCGCACGGCGCATAGAGATTTTTGGTCAAATTTTCACCTTCCAGCTCAGAATTTCGGCTAGTTATGACCAGTTTCACCTCTTGATGTGATTTTTGACCCATCTTGATGTAATTTGATGTACATGATGTAACTTTGGCACTTATTTACCTATTCTAGATGATTCATTCACAAAATAGCAAAAATTTAATGTAACGAATCAGTTTCCCGTCTTTTAGAGATAGGTTGTTTGGATGCCTAGTATTCAGCTCTATGTTTGGAATTAGTTCAAACTGCTCCTAGAAGGAGGAATTCAACCCCGAAAGACATGGAAAGGGATTAGGATGGTCTATATGATGTAATTTCTCAATCATTTTCAGAGGTTGTAGAGGTTGGACACTTGGGATTGCTTTGGCATATCATTGTACATATTATCTCTGCATTTTTGGCTAAGGAAAGACCAGGGTTTTGCAGCACTGTTTGGGATCCATGTGGCTTTATGTGTTGATTGTGTGCTTCTTTCAGTAATTGTAAGTTGTTATGTGTATCATTTTCCTTCTCTCATCTTCTGCAATTGAACAAATGAAGTGTTAAGGTAGAATCCACAGATTGTTATGCTCTGCCTTTAAGTTTGTTCAATTTTCCATGTTTTCATCTGTTTAAGGAGAATCCTTGAAAGCTTCTTGCTCTCCTTAGCTCCTCACCAGTCTGATCTACCCATTCATTCCCTTTAAAAGCATCAGGACGATCGCTTATCTTGCCCCAAATAGACCTCTGCAAAAGTTGTGCCTCGTCCCCAAGCCCAAATTTGCCTTTCCCTGTTTCAACACAAAACCCAAAAATCAAAATCAAACTTTCATATCTATTGACTAGCCTAAAATCAGTTCCCATTTTAAAGTCATCTCGCACCCTATTGCTTATTTTATCAAGATCGACTAGAGAGAGCCCTCTCTTGTCCTCATAGGGCTAGCTACGAGGTTGAGCGTGGTTTGATGTGGCCTTGAGTTTTACCTTATTTCAGGCTAAGGTAGATTTGAGCGCTAACACCCCCTCCGGGTCAAAAACCATCGAATGGTTTTCTAATAAATTATTTAATCTTCAGACCAACTGAAATTAAAGTTACAACTTCCTAGAATTCTAGAAAATCATTCTTGTCCAGCTCCCTCTGGAAGGACGCCCCAACACCCTAGTTTCTTCAGTAGTCAACTGAATGGATGCCCCAACACCCTAGTGAGCCTCAACTCGCACCACCCTGAACTGTTTACATGCCCCAACCTATAGGTGACTTCATTCACCTGCCTAGCACCACCCTACCACCCTATAAAGACAAAAATTAAATACAAAAGTGTGGACTCCCGTACCAGGGACAATGATCCATGAGATAATATGATTTACAATGATTTTGACCGAACACCCAATCACACTATGACCTGCAACCAACCATGACATCATCCCAACAGAGACTCCTATACCTCCCAATAATGCCTTTTCGACTCTAGGCAGATTGACTCTTTTTCAATAATTACTCTTCCAATGATGACACTTTTACAAATTTACAATGATGACTCTTGGCCTTGACACTTCTTCACAATATACGAATGGTTGTCATGTCTTCAAAGGATGTCCCGTTGCAATGCTTCCTTTGATTTGATACTTCTGCTCTTGATTTGTTGCTTGAAGTTGTACTTGAATCTTCTTCTATCTGCATGCAAAATTGTCCCGGTGAAACTAATCCCAAAACAAAACAAAACAAATACCCTTCAACTTACCTTTTCCTGCAAAACACATGTAAGTGCATAATAATGAATAAATACAAATTAAAATTATAATGCTTACCTGAATTGTGCTTGTCACTTTTGTTGTGGACTTGTTGCAGCAGTAGATAAAGACTCCCACTCTTGATATAGGTCTGGAACCTATGCAAGACTATATCCAAAACATACCTAAAGATATATACAATAAAAACTGATGACAGGCCCTAGACTTGTGATGGACCAAGTTCTAAGTACAACAACAAAGACCATTCTATCAACTATGAAAATACAAGTAACATGAACTTACAACATCATATAGATTTATCAGACTTGGTGTAGCGTCAAGAATATGTAGCATCAAATGTGTAGTATCAAGAATAGGACATCCGAAATGTGGTATCAAAACTAACTTTGACATATAGAGACATAGATATATAACTAAGACCCTGCATATACTTATGTTGTCCTGAAAAAAATATGTCAAAGATGATACTCATAATTAAAATGTAAACACTAATCATACATACCTTGTTGTAGGAGACTTACTCTCGAATGTTGATGTGTGGTCCTTACTACAGTGATCCTTGAATGCATGTTTTTTCTTGCCTTCTAGGAGCTCGATATTGAATTTGTTTTATCTATGTAATTTCAAATCTCCAGGGTTTGCAATTTCTTCTTGTGGTAGCCCTCCAAGTGCTCTTTCCAACCCCACAATTCTGATAAATATTGGATTCTTCAAGAAAGAGTTATGTCCTATCTCCCACGATGACCTGATTATAGACTAGTTCAGTAGAACGAACTTGTACGAAGTGCCACATGTCATTGTTGCGTCCTTCAGCCATGAAAATGATACTCAACAAACAAAAATTTATCCTCTTTCTATGACTATTTACAAAATTTTAATCCAATGCTCAAAGAGAAATTTATGACAGTGTTTCCAACGTCACATGTTTGACATGGAATTTGGGAGCCTGCGAAAATCCTAACTTCCTCAGATCATATAGCCAAAAATATAGTGAACCAAGATCTGAAATTTGGTCACAGGATTCATCAATGGTTTTGATCCAATGGCTTTTAATTTCAGCTTCGGAAGCTTCGCAGAAAGCAAGTTATAGCGAAAATTCCACGATGACCTATTTGAAGCCACAAAATCCCTACTAAAGGAGGATATGAGGGTCATTATTTATATGAATGTCTTGAGTTGAGAGGGACCTCAACAAGTGAAAGTTGGAGGGATTTAGGAGAAAATTGTTTTTTATTAATTATTGACTATTTAATGACCACAACTAATAATGAGTGCCATGCCACAACTCCATAGCGTTTTAGCCCACTAACTGGGGTTACTGACTTCAAACATGAATATCTCTCAATCCGTGAAGAATTACTTGGCGTACCATATATCAACGGAAATATCTCGCAAATAGAATCCATCTAGAAGATCCTTGACTCGGAATAGAGTAAGTTGTCAAGTCAAAATTCCCATGCAATATCGGGGTAGCCCCTGGTGTTACTTAGGTTGACATCAATGACAACCATTGATCAACAAATCCAAGGGAACAATTACTGTCATATTATTTCCTTCAAATATTATCTTTCTCTTCTTCATACTAAATATGGCCATATTATCAAATGCTCAGATAATTCCAAAAAATGCAGGATAAGGGTTACTATCATCGACAATCTCTATTACTTCAAAATTAGCAGTACTGTGAACTCCTTCAATATCCACAGTGACACCTAGTAGTATTCCTAGAGGGAAAATATTTTATTGATTTCCATCCTTAAATAAATAGGTTACCATTGTAGCTTCGGCTTACCCATTAATTCCCATGTCTTCTTCGCCAAGACATTAGCATCAGATCCCAGAGCCAAAATAATTTGATCCATCTCATATTCTCCTATCTGCTCACTAAGCCTCATCTCTCTTCCGATTTTCTTCTCTAGATTCAAATTATTGACTACACGCATCTCACTTCGCAGTGTTTCTTTGGATGCACAGGAATCTATCAACTCCTGAAGCCCTTCTACAGCCTTTTGATCTCTTAACAATTTCATACAAGTCTATAGAAAAGACTTTAAAATACCTACTTGATTTGTTCAATCATGGTCTTGTGTCGGAGCTCGATCCTATGTTGAAGCTCGGTCTTGTGTCGATGTTGATAACACGTCACAGTTACTTTTTTGATCGGGCTTTGGCTATGCACTAGATGTCAAAGCTCCAACATGCATAAAACTTTGCTTTGCTTCCATAAATACTTATTTTTCTTTCTGAATATAAAAAACAGGAACTTTCTCAGTAGTCTCTCTGACCCATTCACTTTCAGATTCTTTATTTTCATCTGCTTTATCACTACCGGTCATAGCTCCACTTCTAGTGACAATACTAATTCAAGGTTCGTCGGTCCTCCTTTGATCAATCATCATTTGAATATTCTGTGTCAGTTGCTAATTCCTTTTTTCTTGCATCTTTTCCGTAAGTACAAGACATTGGGACCAGAATAACTACATAACTGAGGAAAGGGGAGCGATGGGTTTCAGACGGCAGCAGGAACCGCAGGCGCGCGACGGATTGGGCTAAGACTAGCGCCTAACTGAAGACTTTCCACAATCCATAGGTCATGTTTGTCGGTTTGTTTTGTCACTAACCACCGACCTCATTTCCCTGTCGCCGTCTCCGCCGTTTCTCCGTTCACGTTCACCGCAACTGTAGCCAGAATGGACGGGCACATGGAAGATCTGGTTGATTACTCAGCGGATCCATTTGAGGACCGCATTATCTTTGATAATCCATACTTTGCCGCCTCGGTTTCTGCCAGTCATAGCTCCCCGGTATCTTCATTGGCTCCCTCATACCCTAACCCTAACCCTAACTGTCCTCCCTCCTCTGCGATCTCGGGTCTCACCCCCGGTTTGGACGCCCCCCCCGCTATCGCCCAGCACGGAACAGCTGTTGGCTTCCCTATCTCCGCAGGTATTGTCCTTTGATCATGCTATCTTCTCACAGGGTGTCCCACCTCCATCTGTGATCCCACCGTCTTCGACCCCTCACAATCCACCTTCTTCGGGGATTCGTCCCTCCGGCTGTTTCAGCACACCTGCGGTCAATGTGAGGCCTGTTAAGCCCCCCCTCCTGAAGGCACTTCCAGCCCTTTGGTCGATCATCCCTCTGCTCCCCGCTCGAAGAAACAAAAGACAAGGTGCATTAAGGCGACCGACAAAGAAATCACGGTCCCGTTTGGAGATCCAGCCGACTTTGGGGGCGCGGCACTCATGGCCCGATCGGTTTTGGTGGGACATGTGAGGGGACACACCTTCACTATGACTAGACTGACAAAATGGGTGGAGGAGATTTGGGGTAACCTGCTAAAAGATCTTCCTGAGGTTCACATTCTACCGCGCGGCTGGTTTTCTCTTCACTTCTCCAAGGAGGACTACATCGACCTGGTTCTCGCAAAATATTGGCATATTGAATCCGCTCCAGTTCTACTCAAGCGATGGAGTCCCCTGTTCGATCCTGAGCACGAACAGATCGGGGCTGTTCCTCTGTGGGTTCGGCTGCCCGGACTTCCTCTTCAATACTGGAGCGAAGAGGCTCTTCAAAGAATTGGAAATGCACTGGGCACGTATCTAGATCACGACAGATCATACATAGAATCCAAGCAGCGAACCCTAGCCCGAGTACTGGTTCACCTGGATACTCGAGAAGGGCTGGAGAAGAAGATTACTCTAACATGGGGGAAATTCAGCAGAATCCAGTTATTAGACTATGAGGGTGTCCCATTTCGGTGCTATCACTGTCATCAAGTAGGGCATTTAGCAAAGGATTGCCCATTGCTCAAAAGCCCTGAAGCATCCCCTAAAATCTCGCCCTCGGTCACTCGGGAAGCTACTCTGGTCATCATCCGCTCAGCACAGGGTATGGCATCAGCTCTAGAGTCCCCGGCGAAAGATAGGCGGAAGGAGCAGAGACCTTCATCGCCACCATTGACAAGGGCAAGAGCGGCAGCGGCAGCATTGCAGACTCCGGGTACTTGTCACACCCCTGTCTCTTTGTCTTCTGAATGCACATCTGCATCTACATCTGCATCAGCATACTGCACTATGGCTCATTGTCCCCCGTCTTTGCCCCCTCTAATCGACTCCACCGCTCCGCCTACCATTTCCCTTATTTCATCCTCCCCATGTTTATCATCCTCCTCTAGATCAACTCACCCATACTCCCTCCGACCGCACCCTCTGACCTCGGGATCCTGTCGGGGTTTGGGCATCATACCCCTGAGTTTAGGGCATCAGCCCTCTAGGGGTCGTAAATCTGATCTCTCAAAAGCCATTTGGAAAGATGGTGCAGAAGTAGCATCTGGGAGGCAATCTACCATTGAAGGGGTCCTTAGAGCAGCAACCCCCTCGCATTGTGGTCCTCCATGAAGTGCCTATCATTTAACTGCAGGGGTTTGGCCAGTGAACCCAAAAAATTGGCCATCCGGAGGCTTTTTGAATCAGAGCTACCTGACATCATCTTTCTCCAAGAAACCCTGGGTCCTGCTGCATCCATTGTACCATGCCTAAACTCGTTGAACCCTCGCTGGAAATTTTTGGCCTCTGATGCCTCGGGGTGATCGGGGGGACTGGCAATTGGAATCAATCCCCGAACCATCAGACTTGATTCCTCCTGGGGGGGCAGAGGTTCCTAGGGGTGGACATATTTTCAGTAGAACTGGGCGTGGCATTCCGGATTATGAATATATACGGACCTTGTCAGCACAGAGAACCCTTCTGGAATCGATTGCTAAATCTATCCCTGTTGACCGCAAGCCATACCATCCTGGGGGGTGATCTGAACTTCTCAATGGGGTTCCGTGAATCTTGGGGTTCTATGGCACAAGTGGATTCAATCACAGACTTTATTAGGAATGCCCTTGATCAAGCAGACTTTGTGGACGTCCCCATGCAACATCCCAGGCCTACATGGCGCAATAGGAGGGTGGGCGAAGCTGCATTGGCTCGCAGACTAGACTGCTTCCTTCTGAAGGGTCCTCTGATTTAGGAACTGCATCACTTTAAGCAATGGGTGGGATCTGGGGGTATTTCGGACCACTCTCCCATCCATCTGAAGATCCTTGGGCCCTTGGCTAAACCAAAGGTGCCATTCAAATTCAATCATACTTGGCTCCAAGATCAAGACTTCATCAAGCTGGTATCTGATTTTTGGTAGACTCATCCTATCAACAGGGAGGCATCATTGGCTAGAGGTTTCTGCAAGAACCTCTCAGAGTTAAAACACATTGTCATAACCTGGGCCAAGGAGAAGAACAAAAGGGATGCGGCACAACTTATATCTGTGGAAGAAGAGTTGAGCTCTCTACTGGATGATAGAAATCTGGGATTCAGATCGGCAGGGGAAAAATCTCGGCTGATTGAACTTGAAAATCAGAGGGCCACATTACTGAAACAAAAGGAGTCCCTCAGGTTACGCAGCAGGGCCATTTGGTTAAAAGTAGGGGATGATAACTCAAAATTCTTCCACAGCTTTGCAAAAGGAAGGAAAGTGTCCAACACCATCTGGAGCCTGCCCAAACCAGATGGGGGATTGGCCAATAATTTTAACAAACTTTCCCAGCTGGGTACTTCACACTTTCCGAGATTTGTAAATGAGGAAGAATCGGATGATCTCATTCGCCCGGTCACCATGGAGGAATTGGAAAGCACCCTCAAATGGTTCAAAAAAGACAAGAGCCCGGGTCCTGACGGATGGACCATTGAATTTTATCTTGCTTTCTTTGAACAGATTGGTCAGGACCTGCTTAGTGTGATTGAGGAATGCAGGATATCGGGGTCCTTATACCATGCTATTAATCCCACATTCATTGCTCTTATCCCCAAGTCAGATTCTCCATCATCCTTTGATGATTTCCGCCCTATATCTCTCTGTAATGTCCTATACAAGATCATCTCTAAAATCATTGCCAATAGACTTAAACCCATTCTATCCGCGCACATTGCCCCCAATCAATTCGCATTTTTCGAGGATAGGTAGACTCATGAAGCCATTGGGTCGGCCCAGGAGGCCTTACACTCCATCTGGACCAAACATCTCAAGAGCACTCTCCTAAAGATAGATCTATCTAAAGCCTTTGATAGGGTCAGCTGGCTGTACATAAAGATGATCCTCATCCACCTGGGGTTCCCAATCTCTTTCATTAACTGGATCATGGCTTGTATCATGACCCCTTCTTTCAGCATCCTGATTAATGGATCTGCTTCACATTTCTTTCATTCTGAAAGGGGCTTGAGGCAGGGCTGCCCACTTTCTCCTCTTTTGTTTCTCCTGGTCATGGAAGGACTGAGCCGCCTTATCATTTCAGCCACTCGGGAAGGGACTCTCAGGGGACTCAAGATATCAGAAGAATGCTACCTCACTCACCTTCTATTTGTGGATGATGTACTCATCCTTCTGGATGGAAGCATGAGAGACATTAGGACTTTCTCTCACATCCTGGATCTTTTCTCACAAGCCACAGGTATGCAGGTTAACAGAGCAAAATCCACCATAATTATGACTCGTATATCAGTCAATGAAGCTCAACAGGCCCTTCAGGATTTTCCCTTCAGCATTCATCCGATTGATAGGGGTCTCAAATACCTTGGCTTCTGGTTAAAACCCACATGCCAAAGGATCGCAGACTGGACTTGGCTGATAGCGAAATTAGAAAAACGACTCACATGCTGGAGCTACAGGTACATATCAAGGGCTGGCAGGCTGATCCTTATTAAATCAGTACTGGAGGCCACCCCAGTGTTTTGGATGGCTCTTGCATGGATCCCTAGACATACACTTGCTCGGCTACAGCAAATATGTAATAGATATCTGTGGGCAGGTAGTCAAGACAAGAGGATTTTCGCTTGGATCGGCTGGCAAAAGATCGCCATTCCAAAGAAGTGGGAAGCATGGGGTCTCAAAGATCTCCCACTGTTTGCTCTAGCTCTGGCAGCAAAGATGAATTGGGCCTTGCTAACAAGCCAAAACCTATGGACTCGTCTCTCGTACCATAAATACATTTGGCCTCTTGATACCATGGATTGTATTAGACTCCCCACCTAGAATCGTATAGGAGCATCATCATTTTGGAAAGCAGTCATTCACTCAATGCCCATGATCAGGGACAATTTAGCTTGGAGGATCAGAGATGGTGCCCAAGCCAGGATTGGCATTGACCCTTGGGCTGGCAGCAGGGGAAGGCATCAACTATCGCATGAATTATTTGATTATCTATATGCACACGACATCAAGGTGTTTGCACATATAGCGGACCAAGAAGCCTCTGATATTTTCCAACAGGCTTGGCGATCAGCTCAGCAACTGAACATCCCACTGCAATGGCATCAAGCATGGGAATCATTCAGGGAGGCCCTGAAGGAATCTCACATAAGAATAACAGAGGGGCAGGATGAGCTTATCTGGAGTCAGTCGGACTTTGGATATTACACTTCGAAGGCTAGATACTCACTCCTCATCAGTCACAAAAAGCCGGATACTTTGTTGAACTGGTGGCAAAACTTATGGAAGATGTCCGCATCCCCGAGATCCAAGCTATTCTTCTGGTGCGTACTCTAGAATAAGGTACCCACTGGGGACAATCTTCAGTGCAGATCACACCATGGTCCTACCTGGTGTGCGTTATACAAATCCGAATCTGAATCCACAGTACACCTGTTCCTTCTTTGCAGGGTTGTGTTGGATTTATGGGCTAATATTAAAAATACCATTGCCTTCAGCGGGACATGGGAAGGAAAAAACATTTCGGAGGCGTGGTTGGAGTGGTCTGGGAGACACAAAGGCAATAAAACGATGAGCCTTCCTGCCATTGTAACATGGCACATTTGGAAGGTGCAGAACCAGATCATCTTTCAGGATACCCCTACACAATGGAACCTGGTAGCAGCTCGCATCATTGCGGCATTCAATGAACTCCCTGAGCCCCCTCCTGCACACGTTCGACGCCCCCATCCGCCACCCCTCATAGACCAATCCACCCCGTGGGCTTTTTTCGACGGCGCTGCAAATCAGCAGAGCTGTGGAGGAGGTTTCATTATTCACAAATCGAACCAGCACTTCTTCAGGATCAAAGCAGGGTTGGGCACAGGCACAAACAACTATGTTGAACTCATTACCCTCATACACCTCCTCCATTTCGCTTTGGGCCATAATATCAATTGCATTAACATATTTGGGGATTCAAACATCGTTATTAATTGGTTCAACAACATTGCAATCTGTCACATACACACACTCAGCATCATTTTGCATGAGATTCAAGATTTCAAATCTGCATTTAATCTCATCTCATGTTCGCACATCTACAGGGAACACAATGCGAGTGCTGACAGATTATCCAAGGAGGCCACGCTAATGGACCGAGGAGTATGGGAAGTCGCGGAAGTACATGGACAGTGGGAATTCAAATATTACCATCGTCCATACATAGATCAGAGATATCAGCTAGCACCAGAACAATAAATTCATGATCTTTATGTGCCTTTTTGATTAATAGAACAGTATTTATGTATATATTTAAAGAACATTTTGAGCAGCAAGCGAGCCAATGTGGCATATTTTTGTAAACTTTTTGCAAAGTATAAGATGACCCTGCGTGGAACATCTCAAGTTGGAACTGATCTTATTTTTGATGGCTAAAAGGCACACTATGACACAGTGACCTCAAGCATATACATAGCGATATTATGTAATTTTCAAATTAATAATGAAAGTTACAGATTTTTCCAGTGGAAAAAAAAAAAAAAGTACAAGACATTCTTCAATCACATGGTCAAAGGATTTACAATACTTATATGTCATTGTGGGGTTCTAGTAGTCTCTCACAAAATGACCTGGTTGGTCGCAGTTATAGCAAATGATATGTCCACGCCCTCGACTTGCTCCACTACCTCAACCTCTTCCTTGTTAACCCCCTCGACCACTATGATGTCCATTTTCCTCATGTCCGTGCTCTTCTGCTTGCATCCTATAAGCATCAGCACCGCGCTCAATCATTAATTCATATGCCCGATAATTATTCTTATCGTGTCCTACTGATTTACGGAATTTTCAATATGGATTCCTTAGAATCTGTACATATTTTTGTAACAAGTAACAATCTTCTAAACGATATTGCCCTCTAGTCTTACATATTTCACACCATAGGTTGGATCTAGTATTCAAGGGATTCGATGCCCCACCAGCCATGTAAGTCCTAAAAATATGGCACTGTTCTTTAGAATGGCCCTCTGATCTACACTTCATACACCATACTTCTTCTCTAACTTCTTTTCTTTTCTTTATGTCTTGTATTTGTAGGGTTAGGTTCGCCAGATGATTTTGAATCTACTACATACCTGCATTAGTATCTCCTATAGGCGAAGCTTCCAATTTCATCACAATCTCTAGAGATTTAGCGTGACTTCCTAGCTTTTGTTGCATCAATGGAAATCTTATATGCGGTAGCAGCGTAACTATAAACCCTTCTTGATGTTGTTATGAAGCTATGGTAAATATTACTTGATCCAATAACACCTTAAATCTTTGATCAAATTCCCAAACAAACTCAGTAGGTTTCTGTTTGATCTCTTTCAACTCGGTGATGCACTGCGACTCAGACTTCGATTTCTTAAACTCTCTTATCATTGTTGTTTTAATATTTGCACATGCTCTATTCTGATTATTTGAATACTTCATATACCATGTCAATGCTCTATCTCGAAACATTGTAACGAGTTGCGCTTTATTTATATTCTCATCATTGATCTACTTTGTTATCCATACAGCTTCACATAAAAACTAAAACTGTTATGGATCCTCCAATCCAGTTCCTTTGCAAACAGGTAGCTTAATATCGTCAGCCATACCTTTTCTTGGAGAGGGAGGATTAAGGGGAGGTGGATGGGGAGTAGGAGAGGTAAAGGGAGTGGAAGGGGGACGGGGAAAGCCAAAAACACCTGGGCTATTACTGGATTCTGGCTTCTGCAAACTCTCAAGCTGGAAGGGTGAATACTGTAAAGTTAACTGGGGGTTATCAAGGTGGATTTCTTCTCTTTCACTTTCAAATCCACTTAAAAGAGGACTATAATCAGTTTCTATAATGGTCTTCAGATCTTGTCCATGAGATCTCTTTTTGGTACCTACTCTATATCTCTTTCCACTTCGTGTTACTTCAATCTCTTGCTCATATTTATTCTCTCTTCTTCCAAACATAAGTAAACTACCAATCTGATTGCATCTGTAAAACTCCCTTTTCACATAGAAGCATCTTAATCCAAAAGTTTCAGATACTTTAAATACTTACCTCACGGTCCTTTGAAGAATCATCATTCTGCTTTGCTGTAGGAAATGATCAAGTCTACAACGAACGCAATAATGAATCCTCCCAAGATGCTAGCAATCCATAAATCGACAACCCTTGAAATCCTATTGTCAGTGTTCTTGAGTTGTTCTATCAGTTCAGGTATCCACACCGTAGGTTCTTCACCTTTAAAATAGTTCTTCCTTTCGATCAACCTCGATATCGACTTGTACAACTCGACAGGAAATGAAGCGAAGAAAATATTATATTGATCTGTAAAAATATACTTTTGTAACCAAGCTTTAGATGTCAGACGAGGGTTTCTATTTTCTTGATCCACAAATTATCACTCTTTTAGTTCTATCCAGTCTTGAATCTCCTTCTTCTATGGGTGCCACATCCACATATCCCTTAAACAGATCCTGATCCGGGCAACAAAACCATTTGTTGGCTTGGTTTGGGCTGACCCAGGTTCAATCTATATTATGCACCAACAAAAACCTCAAACAGATCCCGGTCCCAGCAATGGAACCACTTGTTGGCTTGGTTTGGGCTGACCCAAGTTTAATCTATACTGTGCACCAAAAAAAACCTCAATCACTCGCCCTTTTAGCAATGACCTGCAAGCAGGTTGCAGTCTCACCCGAAGTGACTATGGGAGGATGCAAGACCAGGTTTCTACAGCCTTGAAGGATTAGGAGATGTGGTATTATTATGTTATCTTATTCTTAGCATTATAAGTCACTTCGTTGCATTAGATTAACCTCTTAAACATGCCATATAAAACCATAAACCATCACTGTGCTGAAGTAAAATGCAACTGTAATAACTACTACTCTACAACAGATAATAAGCAAATATACACATCAAAACACCAATGGATTGTGCTTCACCCTAGTGTAGGGCTACGTGCAGAAGAATTGTTGCTTAATATAATAAATCTCTTAACAACAAATAGTTCTTAGTATGTGCACTAAGTTGGAGGTTGTTTGCACAGTCATCTGTAGACTTAGGCCTCTGTGCACTCATATGTAGAGCTTCGCCTTCTCTACCAAAGTATAGATCACAATAATTCACCCATAACATTGATCTAGATTAAAAGATTTGATTATTCTCCTTATTATTTTACCCTATATATACTATTACATCGAAGGGTTACATCATCAAAATGTCATGGTCCAAATACAATGGATTCCCTAAAAAAAGAAACTATGGTCCCAAAACCATTGATCCCTTACAGAAATAGCGCACTTTTACAAAAAGGAGGGGCTTCAACCCACCTGAGAGCCCTTCCGACACTGCATGGTATATTCATAATAATCCACTACACAGTCCACTTCACACTATGTTGCGCGCTCCACCCCACAAAATGCGGGTTTTTTGCCAAAATCTAGGCCAAGTTGGGTTGCACCCAACAACCTTGGCTTAAGGTTGTTTTTCAAGATGAAGCTGGAACAAGTCAAGTTGAATCACTTTGTTTTGTTGCTCCTAACAGACCATAGAAGCTTAGACAAACGAGTATGGTATAAGATCCCAATGCATAATATCAATCATATGCACAACCACAAAGTAATTGGAATGCACCTATGCCTTGGCAAACTTGGCCACCTCAATTCCAAAACCTAGCTTGGTCATAGGTTTGGAAAAATTCTTATGGTAGGAACCCTAAATATCCTCAATTCTAGTAGCCATAACCTCAATATTAACCCTAGTATTATCCCTCTCAATCTTCACAACCTATGCAACCACAATTCCAGCTGAATACAAGTCAACCACTTCCCTTTTCATCCACCCCATTTCCTAAAAATCCAATCAACTACCTGCTCAACCACTTCTGAAACCAAACAATAAACCTCCTCAACAACCCATCTATAATGTTAAGGGACAAAAATTTCAATCTTGCATGACAGCTCCTCTAGGTCTAAGTGATGTCCAACTTAGATCTGAGAAGGTTTTGCAAAAGAAGCCACCTCTCGTTGCCATTCAATAATTAAAAGAGGATAAAATTCCTCAAAAAGAGGCAACTCTTGATCAAGAAAAGACTCCTCCAAAGGAATATGTTCTTACAAAATTAGATGACAACCAAATAAAATCAACTCCTACAATTCCTCTAGTATAGAAACATTTTGTTTCCCTACAAAGACCTCCTTTTCCTGAAAGGTGTCTAGTCAATTTAACGTCTTAAATTTCTCTACATAAATTATCAATCCGGGTATCGTAAACTGATGAAGTGTGGTGCACCATATGTGCTTAGTTAACCTTTTTCTTACTTCATTGTTTTATAGATTTTATTTTGTTTTGGGGTTTTGTTTTTGTTGATCTCCTAAAGTGTCTAATGCAAATGGAAATCCTATTCTAAGGTCTTAAGAATATTTTTAAAGGTCAAGTATGGATGTAGATTTCAAGACAAGGTTTATGTCCCTAATGGTAACTTCCAAAAAATAGCACTTCAAAAGATCTCAAAACATGTTATTGATGGAATTAGTACTTAAACAGAAGTGTAACTATGCAGCTACTTCAATCAAACAAAATATGAAATACTGATCATGAAATCACTGTCTCTGTTGCTTGTCTAAATACGGAAATAAAAGTTAAGCTATTGCACTCAAAGAAATCCAAAAATTGCAAGTAAAGTAAAGTTAAATCAAATTACATCAACTCATATTCTGACCCCTCGCCATTAGTCTCGCTATGGCTTTCGGAGGTAATCATAAACAACTTGAGCAATCTGATATCTATTTGCAGAAAAGTAAACTTAAATCAAATTACATCAACTCATATTCTGACCCCTCGCCATTAGTCTCGCTATGGCTTTCGGAGGTAATCATAAACAACTTGAGCAATCTGATAT
>APFE030094439.1:109121-138136 GCA_000404065.3 Pinus taeda
TTACTTCCCCAAGGTAGATTGAGCCAAGGGGCAAAGGATCTAAAAAGCTCAAGTAGTGTGAGTTAGCTGCTTTACTTTAAGTTTGAGTTGTTTTTCAAGTTTTTTCTTTCTTTTCATTTTCAGTAGCAAGGATACTGGGCCATTGCCATTAGTTCGCTTTTTAATGCATTTTGTTTTCTCTCAATAATTGGTTTCATTTCAGTTATTGTAAAGCTTTCTTTTGAGCATTTTTCAAGTTTAGAAATCATCACCATTTACACTCCACACACTTCACACTTCACCTTCATCGCCACACATTAAGAAAAGAATAAAATCCAAAAATAAACTAAAAATCTTAAAATGACAAAAACCTAAGAAAATGGTTATCTAAGTACATATAGTACACCTCACTTCGTCAGTTTACGAACCTCGGGTTGACAATATAAATAGAAATTTAGATCACACTAAATTGACCAAACATGGGACAGGATGATTCACTCTCCTCTGGACAAGATGATTAGTTCTCTTATCGAGGCATCCTACCCATGTAGTCTGGGACTCATGGAAGTACCTCTCATCTGATCAATGAGCAAGGAAATGGTGATAGGGACCATAGTAGTACCGATGGATGCATTGTTGTATTTACCATACTCCATATGCTATGATGACCTTCATTGATCTGGGATCAATGATACAGGTCTCGGACTAGTGGTAAATACTCTGAGACTAACTTCGAGTCAGTAGAGGACTGGTCTGGGACCAGTGAGAGTGGTACATACTATGAAACTAACTTCAGGTCAGTTGAGGACTATTTTGGGACCAGTGGTACACACTCTGAGACTGACTTTGAGTCAGTGGAGAATGGTATGAAACATTCTCTATCAATTCTTCTTCTTCATGGTTCAACAGAGCAAATCTAAGCAGAGCTGAGCTTAGTCGAGCTAAGCAAAGCATATCATAGAAGTGCATGGCACTGATGGCAGAGATAGTACAGTTGAACATATGGATAAGTAGATGGAGTTCTCCCTAGTTGAGAGGGAGTGTTAAAATTGGCAACTAGGTACAAACTCCATGTGGGTCATCTTATTTATGGTATATGATATTTTTATTGGGTCCTTCTCATCGAGAGGTGTATGATTGATCTAAAGATCATCCGATTTCGATAAGTATTTATGAAGTTATGAATTTATTTGTGTTATAAGACAAATTGTCAACTCGGCGAGCAACTTGAGTAGGCTTAGAAGCCTAATATTCATGTCTATTCGTCACCTACATTTTAGTATAAATAAGTGAGGAATTGAACTCATTTGAGACACATTCTTCATTTGATCTCCTCCTCTCCATGTCTTGGGTTTTTGGTGAAGGAGAGACACTAAGAAGTGTACGCTGGCCTAGGATGATGTCCATTGCATCTCAGGAAGCAGGCATACTTGAAGAGGCATGAAACAGTGATACAGACTTGGAATAATGGTGAGACGCAATATCAATGGCGACAGTTATAATGAAATAACATAATAGTCTTGGCATTACAACAGTGCAGGCTTCAGTCTAAGGAGATCTTATTCTTTCTGACTATCACAATCCTGATATAGATGAGAAGGAGCAATACCATAGTCTTGGCAGAATTAGAACAAACGATGACAAGAATGAACAATCTCAGATTCATGATAGAGGCGATAATGAGATCACTCTTCTCCCTATCTCATATTAATTGTAAACAACCTCCTAAATGAGATCACAATGATCCTTCAGGTACAACCTCAGTCCCGACATATATATCTTACATAATCATGTTGAAAAGGATTTTTGGAAATTGCTGGAAGTATGGGCACATTGAGAAGCAGAGACGAAGGTTTCAAGCAATGTCAGTGCTGCTGTAGTAATGACAGTGATAGTTACATTCTCAGCATAATGGAAGAAGTTGTGTTAAGAATGGTCAATGACAAAGTCATGATATAGTTCTTGTAAGGTCATCATCTCGTTGAAGATGCAAAGATCACCTCTATGGTAATTTCAAGGGATAGTCATGGTGCAACAATGATGTTATCAATGATGGTAGCAGTACTGAAGATATCAGTGATGTAGTAGTACAACAGTGATAATGGATTCTGTAGGATGAGTACATCATAATAGTCATTGGGTGCAGATCAACAACATTAGGTGTAGAGAGAAGTGCAATGACTAGAGCAGCTCAATGACAAGAGCAAAAACATAAAGTGCATAGCATGGTCATCAAGGTACATCACTGTGATGGTACTGCATGGTGCTACATGGTAAGGTGTAGAAAATAGATAGATGCAACACTAAGATAGGTGAACGAGTCACCTTAGAGAATTAGTAGAAGCAATATGAATTCAATTGATCTCATGCCGATATCAAAAGTCAAAGTGTTGACTTCTACTGTAAATGTACTATCTCTCTCACTTTCTCTATTTAACTTTTAATAACATAAAAGAAGAATTTATCAAGGGTTTCCCCACATTGGGGTTTGTCCCTAGCTAGCGCCACATCTTGTATCCTCTTGTATTAGCTTGTCTTCTCCGATTTATATTTATGTTCTATCTCTAATTTAATTTAATGCTGATGTGATTGCTTATCTAGAAAAGACATTGAGCTAACTATGAAAATTGAAATAAATTGCTCTAGCATAGAACATACCAAAAATTAACATAGTTAACTGAATCAGAAAAAGGATTGAAATCTGAAAGTAGATAAAAATCAAATTTTGAATTAAAAGGAGTTGCAGCTCACAGGTGTGTACATCACCTGGAGATTGCACTCAAACAAGAAAGAGACACTCTACATCATTGTGATATTAGTTGTAAACAACCTCCTAAATTCTAGGAACTACTCCTAAACTAAGAAGATGTGTTACAACCACATAACCATTTCTCCATTATTTCTAACTCCCCCCCTTAATGGAGAAATGGTTATTCTGCACACCTAACATCCCTCTAAATAACTCAAACTTTACTCGCCCTAGAGGCTTAGTAAAGATATCAACTAAATTATCACAAGTATTACAATAATCCACACAGATTTCCTTAGACTGTATCTTTTCTCGTACAAATTGAAACTGAGTATCTATGTGTTTAGTATTCTTATGGAAAACTGGATTGTATGCAAGATTTATTATGCTCTGGTTGTCAGTTTTGATGCTGGTTGCTTCTCTTTGTCCTTTGCCTACATCGCTGAGCAATCTCCTCAACCAGATGGCTTCGCATGTAGCTGCAAACAACGCCTAGTACTCGGCTTCACATGATGATAATGCTACAGTGCTTTGCTTTCTGCTACTCCACGAAATAACCCCGGATCCAATACTAAATGCATATCCTGTGATGGATCTACAATCATCCAGGTTGCCTGCCCAATCTAAATCTGAATAACCTGCTAAAGTAACATCATAAATGTCAGTGTATAAAAGACCATAATTACAAGTACCACTAAGGTACCTCAACACACATTTTGCTGCATTCCAGTGACTTTCAAGTGGTTTGGACATAAACTAGGTCAACACACTAACAGAGTATGCCAGATCAGGCCTAGTTGTCGTGAGATAAATCAGACTTCGGACTAGCTATCTATACAAAGTGGCATCCACTTGTTTTATGCCATCGTCACTGCTTAGCTTGAGATTCTGTTGCAATGGTGTTGCTGCTGTTTTACACTGTTCCATTCTGAATCTTTCCAACAGGGTTCTGGCATACTTTCCTTGGGTTAGAAAAGTTTGACCAGAATCTTTCCACACCTCCAATCCTAGGCAGTAATGAAGATCACCAAGGTCTTTCATTTCAAATACCTGTGACATTTGCTGCTTGATTTCTTTGATCAAATTATTTGCATTCCCTGTTATTATCATGTCATCCACATACAAAGAAATCAAAATGATTTGCCTCTGTTTATTTATCTTGGTATACAAGTTTGGATCGCTGAGGCTCCTATGAAAACTATGCTGAATAAAAAATGAATCAATTTTGTCATACCATGACCTGGGTGCTTGTTTCAAACCATAAATTGCCTTATGTAGTTTACACACTAAATGCTCCTGCCCATTTTTCACAAAACCAGGAGGTTGTACTAAATATATTTCTTCTTTTAATTCTCCATTCAGAAATGCAGATTTAACATCTAACTGGTGTAGCTTCCATTTATGTTTTGTTGCTAAACAGATTAGCATTCTAATTCTATTAAGTTTAGCTACAGGGGCAAAGGTGCCATCGAAACCAATTCCTTCTTGTTGTGAATAACCCTTTGCTACCAGTCTAGCTTTGAATTTTTCTACACTCCCATCTGCATTTATCTTAGTTTTATACAACCACTTACAACCTATAGGGGTTTTTCCTTCTGGAAACTCAACTAAGTCCCAAGTATGGTTTCTATATATTGATTCCATTTCTTCATGCATTGCAACCCTCCATTCATATGATTTACTTGCTTCTTCATAGTTTGAGGGTTCTACAATATTTAAAATTTTCGACATTAAAGCATAGTCTTTGAATTTTGCAAGTAGTCTAGTCTTCCTACTTGATCTTCTAGGTAAAGGACTTACCTCAACTCTATCTGTTTCATCACTCTCTAGGCCTACATCATCACTTATTACACTATCTGCAGCTACTTCTTCCTGTTTATGCTCCTGCTCCTGCTCCTGCTCTTCTTCTTCTTCACTGTTCAGTTCTATCAGGAATGGAATGTGGCTGTCATTGTTAGAGTCTTCCTTTCCATCTTCTGTCTGTTCATGAAAAGTGACATCTTTGCTTGCAAACACTTTATGAGTCACAAGATTGTATAACTTGTATGCCTTATACTCTATGCCATATCCTACAAATATACATTTCAAGGCTTTGGGGTCTAGCTTTTTCCTATCTACTTTTGGTATATGAGAAAAAGCTTTAGATCCAAATATTCTTAAATGACCAACTGCTGGTTTGAGTCCAAACAATGCTTCAAAGGTGGTTTTGAAGCCTAGACATTTGGTGGGACTCCTATTCTTCAAATAAACAATAGTATTAATGGCTTCTGCCCAAAGACCATTAGAAATACCCTTACCTTGAAGCATACTTCTCGCGTACTCCACAAGGGTCCTGTTCTTGCATTCTGCTACTCCATTCTGCTGTGGAGTGTGTGGCACTTTGAATCGATGTATAATCCCATGCTGCTTGCAAAAGTTCATGAACTCACCTAACATGTATTCTCCCCCTTGATCCGAGCAGAGAATCTTTATCTTCTTTCTTGTTTAGTTCTCTATCATAGATTTGAATTCTTTAAAGTATCGGAATGCTTGACTCTTTTTGCTTAAAAAATATACCCAAGAGAACCTAGTGCAGTCATCTGTAAATAGTAGAAAGTAGTATGAACCTCCTAAAGACCTAGTCTGCATAGGTCCACAAATATCTGTATGTACTAGTTCTAGGATGTCTCTTTCTTTTCTGTTAACATGCAAAGGGAATTCATCTCTATGCATCTTCCCTAATGCACATCCATCACATTCCAGTTTGATATTATGTAAAGAAGGAAGACCATTGACCATACCTTTCTTTTTTAGTAAGATGAGATCTTGTAAATTGAGATGTCCAAATCTCTGATGCCAGAGATTTTCAGCTGTTGATGTTGTTGCAACCATTGCTTGTCGTAGCATGCTCCTTGCATCCATTCTGTACAAATTTCCCATGCGTACTCCTGTTGCAACTGTCTCCAATTGGCTATCCTGAATGACACATCCATTCTTGAAGAATTGCACCTGCATGTCCTGGTCTGTTATCATAGAGACAGAGATCAAATTCTTTTTAATTCCTGGAACATATAAAACATTTTTGAGATGTTTGATGTTGCCACTAGGTAGCTTCACAGGAATATCCCCACAACCTTTGATCTCATACCCACTGTCATCTCCTAAGTAAATTTTTGATCCACATGTAGACTCTTCAAGAAACTAAAAACAATCTTTCTTACCAGTCATGTGCGAGGATGTGCCAGAATCAACATACCATATATTATCCTCATCTCCTTTTGATGCTGAAAGTGCACAATCGACTGTGAATAATCAAAGATCATGGCTGTGGTCATCCTCTTCTCCAGCAAAACCCCCCTGATGTTTCCTTTGTTTGCCTTTTCTTTCATCCGCCTGCCTCTTATAGTATTCTTTAATATGGTGGCCAGGCTTCCCACGGTAAAAACATCTCTTAACATAATTGTTAGTCATACCTCTGAATGATTTCTTTTAAAAAGAGTCGGCCCCTTTCTGCTTCTGCTACTACGGTTGCTGATGTTGATGTTGGTGCTGGTGCTGCTTTCCTCTGGACTGTCACCTCTTCGCCATCAGAGCTAAGTCATTGCTCTGAGTTTTCAGATTCTGTCTTCATTCCTCCTCGTGGAGTAGAATCGCTGTCAGGTCATCAAATGAGGGGGCTTTCTCTCTCGCTGACAACCCTGAGATGAATGTCTGATATTCATCAGTCATTATGTTCAGTGTAAGTGTAACCAGATCTAAATCTAATACCTTCTCTCCAATGGCTCCCAATTTGTCTCTCAGATCCTTGACTCTAGCCATTAATCCACCAACGGATTCATTCTCATCCATCTTTAATGCAAAATTTTTTCCCTTGAGTGCCAGAATACGATTTGTGTTTTGTGTCTCATACAGATTCTTGATTGTGGTCCATATATCCGTGGCCGACTTGCAATCTTTGATATGGGGGATAATGTTGTCTTTGACAGACATCTTCAGTATGACTTTCACCTTTGTTTCTCTCTTATCCCAATCTTGTTCTTGGGTCGGTGTTCCAATTCTCTGCTCATTTCCCAAGACGATCAACCATGCATTCGCACTCTCCAGCAAAGTTTGCATTTTGAACTTCCAGTTAGAGAATTTCATTCCATCGAGCTTTCCAGACTCGTGGAGGTATGATTCCAAACTGTTGTTCATTTTTGCCTAACTGAACACTCCAATCGGCCACCACTAGGCAAGTCCGATCTGCTGCCAATGAACAGATTAGGAACTTCACTGTGCCACCACCGGGCAAGTCCGATCTACTTCCACCGAGTAGATCACGGACTTCACTATGCCACCACCAGGAAAAACCGATCTGCTACCACCGAACAGATCAACAAACAAGCCCCAACATGCCACCACCGGGCAAAGTCAATCTGCTTCCACCGAACAGATCGAGGAGCTGCACTGTGCCACCACGAGACAAAAAAAAAAATTGATCCGCTTCCACCAAACAGATCACAGAGCTCTGATTCGCCACCATCGGGCAGGTCTGATCTGCTACCACTGAGCGGATCAAGGAACCTCAATTCACCACCATCGGGCAGATCCGATCTGCTACCTCCGAGATGATCAAGGATCCTCAATTCGCCACCACCGGGCAAATCAAATTTGCTGCCACCTAGCAGAATCTCCAGGTGCCACCACCGGGCAACTCCTGATCTACAACAAAAAATTGCAGATTTCCAGAGAGAAAGAGGTTGGCTCTATGGCGCTCTGAACAGCTACAAATCCATGCCAATTGCGGAAAATACAAATTCACGATGTGCACGAAAATTGGCGCGCTTAACAGGCACGGTTCGGTGCCAAATCAATTGTTTCTTTTCTGGCTCGCTTTTCAGGCTCAAACTAGCACCAATTGGTGCGCCTGTCTGCTAAAAACTAGCGCCAATGGCCAATTGGCTCGTCTGTCTTCTAAAAAAGAGTGCCAATCCACTTCTGCATTCCCGAGTGCACATTAAGTCCGATCCAACCCTTCCTTCAACTCAGAGATGATCAGTCATCTAAGACCCTTCACTCCAGGTGTTACTGCAGTTCCACCTCATCACACAGATAGCTTTACATACACTCCTTACCTCTACAGATGTGCAACTAATGATACATCCTCAAAAAACAATTTTAAGGGTACCTCTACCCTAAGCTCTGATACCAAGATAAAACTCAAACTTTGAATTAAAAGAAGGATTTGCAGCTCACATGTGTGTACATCACTTGGAGACTGCACCCAAACAAGGAGGAGACTCTCTCTCTCTCGTTTACTCACACTGAATACACGAATGAATATTACATATTAAATACATGACTGAAAAATAGGTAGTTGTAAACAACCTCCTAAATTCTAGGAACTACTCCTAAACTAAGAAGACGTGTTACAACCACATAACCATTTCTCCATTATTTCTAACTAAAGTGTATTTCAAAAATATTGTAGAGTCACATCAATTAAAATAAAATTTATTTTCTTCATACATTTCCCTCTATAATACTACATGTAACCCCCTAATATATAAAATACAAATTTTATACCTAATTGTATTAATAAATAATCCTAAAATGTCTCTAACTTGTTGTGGCCAGAACCATCACCCTATTAAAACCTACTTTGGTAGAAAATTTGAATGGGTCCCCTAGAAGTTTGATCTTTCATTTCTCCAAATGATAACTATCTGAATGATCTATTTTTTATCCTAGGGATTTTAACTCTCTTTCGAGTCAAATCTTCAATTCCTAATGGCTAAGACCCCCCTAAATAAATCTCTGTAGCATGATTCATTTATAACCTAGTCTAGTCCTTCATTCATATCCTTCATCGAGATCTTTTCAATCCTCATAAACCTTCATGGTGCTCTACGCACACGCATATAACCATCCCCCACTCTCTATTATGGTTGTATTTGGATTCGACCCACAAAACCTTCTATTTCATCTTTATTCCTATTATAAATCTTTTATAATAGAAATACTTTGCAAAGGATGCATGACTTAACATCTCCACACTTCCTCGGTCTTTACACATCCTCCTTGCATACCTTTATCGTATATCGTAGGTCGCATTGATCAAGGGAAAGGCCTATCTCTCATGAATAAATGCGATGTGATCAGGCCTCCAATCACAAATCCCAATCACACTTTGCTAAGACCCAAAGCACAAGCTTCAAACATTCCATGATATGTTGTACCCATCGGGATCATTAAACATAGCATAAATATTTTCAGGTCGGCTCCCCCCAATTACAAGTCGCCATTAGCGAAGCCCAGGGCTTACACATAAGGCACACCGCGATATATTGGACCCGCCGAGTCTATTAAACACAACATATATATCTTTCGGGTTCGGGCTAATAACATATCGCAGTAGGCAGAGCCCAGGGCTTATATGTAAGGTGCGATGTGATATACCAAACCCGCCAAGACTATTAAACATAGCATATATATTTTTCGGGTTTGGCCTATTGCTAATCACAATTGGTAGTTTGCGAAAGTGGAGCCCATGCGATATGTGAAGGGGCGATGAGCAGACCCGACAATAATTATATGTCCGGCAGTATAGTATTTGAATTCTGGCCTGATGGTTCGGCTGCAGGTTTTCCCGTATATTTTGATAAAATGTTGTGGTCTTGGTTTTCAAAGGAAAATATGATAGGGGTGATGTTGCATGTGATTCCCACTGCAGTGAGTTCTTGCGACATGATCGCATCACAACCTTGGGTGAACCAGGGGCTGATTCTTTCACATTTGTTCCTTGTGATTTTATAAACATTTTAAAGAAGGAAAGATTTGTGTTTTTAGGCATTTCTATCATATTTTCATAATCATAGCTGATGTCGGTTATTTCTATAAGCAAGGACTGAGAGAAGGTAAGTGAGGTCAAAGAACAGATGCATAAGCATCAAGTATGGCTCTGGTTAAAATATGCATGTGCAGATCCGAATAGTTTATATATGCGGGTGTTTTCTATTTAAAGATCCAGCTTTAGGTGTTGGCGGTTAGGTTTCCATGTCTTACCTGTGTGTTCTGAAGGTTATGTGGTTTTGGGCCTTAGCATGAAGAAATGACACACATACCTCCTCATTTCAATCAACATCTATTCATTTCGCGGGATATAAAACATTCTAGCAGATGTGGCCTTTACGTGTCAGCCATTTCACCAATCAATTCTATGCCTGTATATTTTAATTTGTATATTGAAAATAGGAGGGAGGTGGAAATACGGGGAGAAGATGGAGGGCCAATCTTCCCTGTATGAGTATTAACTCCAGAGATAGAGGGAGGACTTTTTTTTTTTTGGCAGAACAACTTTGATTTATTGTGCTAATAAAGGAGACTGTTTGGGTCAAGAAGGATCCATTTTTTAGATTTATTTTCCTCTTCTTTCATGTGTTTAGAATCACAGTGTTGTTGCTGGCATAAATATAAATGTGTTTTGTTTTGTGCATATTGATAACAAACAATTCATGACTAGTCTTGGTTATTCAAATATGGTTTGTTACCATGGGTAATTCATGAGCGGTTAATGATTCAGAACCTTGTTAAACATTTTTTGCAAGTTTTATTTGTATGAAAAGGAATGTGTATTCCTATATGAATAATTAGATTGTAATAAAGATTTAATACAGTCTTGTTCATCTATGAACCAGTAATTGATTCGTTTGGACTTGGAATCTATATATGATGTTTAATCTCTTTTTGTTTTGCTCCTACATGATATATTAGAATAGTTAGGATCAGCATAAGTAGTTAAAATTAGTGTAGATAGGATTTGATATACATAGGTTAGTTGTTTCTTTTGTTGATTTAATTGAAGTCTTCCTCCAATAAGAAATCTTTCAACACTTATAACAATTTACTGGATCGTTCAAAACCTATTGGAAGTAGCCATTGCAAACAAAAGCGTATCTAATTGGGGTCTGTGATCATGTTAGTTCCCCTTATTTCCATAGCAAACACTTGTCGCGTCAGCAAATTGGCACTAGAAGGAGGGCATGAACCGCCATCCATAGCTTTTCATGATTTCATCTATAAATGTTGCACATGGATTCAAAAATATTAATGTATGGATCGTAAAGGTTGAAAATATCATTCCACTCATTTGGAAGAGCCTCATTTCGAAGAAGTAGAGATCCCTCTAAGTCCCGTGTTTGGGTCACCCAAAGAAGAGAGACTGTGGGAGTATCCTGTCATTCACAAACAACCAGTTAGAGTACTTACTCGGGCTTATCGTCATTCCCTCTCTCAGCTTCCCATCTGTTAGGTCCCTATACTAATAGTGTAAACCCTTATTGTTATTAGTACAACCCCCTTATTATATTTCTGTGCCCATGTAGTCCTCATAGTGTTATTATTGTGCCCCATAGAAGCCCAATATTGTTATTATTGTGCCCTTACATTATTATTGTTATCTTGGCTCTGATTATATTATGACCCTTTAGACTCATATATATAGAAAGGAAGTCTTTTCATTTGTATCATCCAAGAATTATTCATTTGTGTAATGTAAAGGAGGTTGGCCCCTCGAAGACGCTGAATTCTAAGGCGTTTATCTATCTTTTCTATATTTTTGTGAGCTGGTTTCATAACATTTCATATTAGAGCTTTGGATTTTAGGGTTTCACTACTCCAAATAGGTCATCATGGCACTTTCGCTATAATTTTTTTTTGCGATGTTTCAGAAGTGAAAAAAACCATTTGAGATGAAATTGTACTAAACTTCGGATATGAATTTTAGAGCTTCTCTCGCTACATTTTAGGAGATATGATCTGAGGAAGTTAGGGTTTTTGCAAGCTCCACAATTTAAGCTGAAACAAGCCATCATGGGAGTTTCGCTATAACACTTTCACTATAAAGTTTTAGAAGCTAAAATAGAAACCCATTTGGGAAGAAATCAGTGTGAACCTTGGGGCCAAATTTCAGATCCTGTCTCACTATATTTTCGGAGATATAGTCTAAGGAAGTTAGGGTTGTTGCATACCCCCGAATTACATTCCAAATAGGTGACCTTGGGAAAATCATCATAAAGTTCTCTCTGAGAAACAAATTGAAATTTCTTAAGAAGTTACAGAAAGGGGACGGATGATACTTTTTTGTGCATAGTTTTTAGATTCAAAGGTTGAAACAGTGACACATGGCACTTCATAGAATTTTGCTCTTCTGAAAAGGTATATAACCAGGTTCTTGGGAGATTGTGCATAACTATTTCTTGGAGAATATAAACTCTATCAGACTGGTGGCATTGGAAAGAGGACATAGAGGGATATTACAGATTAAAATTTCAGAACTGGAAGAGCCGTAATTATAGAACAATAATTATAGAGTTATAGTTGTTTCAAGATCGAGCTCCTAAAATCAAGAAAAGGTGATATGAGGAAGTTTGATGGCAAGGATCCGGTAAATTGGATACTACAGATGGAGCAACATTTTGATCTACATGGTGTACCATTATTACAAAAGGTATGTATTGCATCTTCATATTTAGAACATGATCAATTTTTATGGTATAAAGGGCTTTGTTCTCATAAACAACTTGTTACATGGTCAACTTTCACAGAGGAAATGATAGCACATTATAAGGATACAAAGAGTAACACCTTCTTTAGAGCAACACCACAAAAATTGGAAGAAAAAAGAGCAAAAGGGCTTTGTTACAAAGTGGAAAACAAAATTATGGCAATAAGGAAGTCCACCCTCATAACTATAAAGATGGAAGTGTTGTTTCTCCTAGCCTTCCACAACCTACAAGGGTTACACCACAACAATTGGAAGAAAAAACAGAAAAATGGATTTGTTATAATTGTGATAACAAATGCACTAAAGGTCATAAATGTGCTGAGAAAAAAATATTTTACATAGAGTATGAAGAGGAGGAAGAAAAGGATCAAGAAACATCAAAATAAGAGGATATACACTAGGAACCAACCATCGATAAAGAAGAAATGAATCCAACGATATCTTATAATGCATTGGTTGGAATTACCACTTCTCAAACTATCAAGATAGAAGGACATATCAAGAAGAAAAATGTTCAAGAAGTGAAAGATCACATTGAGCATCAAGAAATGAATCCCGCCATCTCTTGTAAAGAATTGGAATAAATTACCACTCCTCAAACTCTCAAGATAGAAGGACATATCAAGAAGAAAAAGGTTCAAGAAGTGAAAGACCACATCAATAAAGAAGAAATGAATCTGATCATACCTTGTAATGCAATGGTTGGAATTACCACTCCTCAAACTATCAAGATAGAAGGACATATCAAGAAGAAAAATGTTCAAGTAGTGAAACATCACATAGAGCATCAACAAATGAATCCGACCATATCTTGTAATGCACTGGAAGAAATTACCACTCCTCAAACTCTAAATGTAGAAGGACATAGAAAGATCAAGAAGAAAAAGGTTCAAGCAATGAAAGATCACATTGAGCATCAACAACAAGTTATCCAACTTTTAAAGGATAATGCCACTTTGGTTGAGAATCGAATGAAACAACAGGCAGATCAACATCGCAATGAAATAAGTTTTGATGTAGGCAATTGGGTATTTTTATGGTTACATAAATACAAACGAATGTCCCTAAACAAAGCTCTTTATGAGAAGGAAATGTTGGCAATACTACACGCACTTAAGAAATGGTGACCTTATCTAATGGGAAGACACTTCAAGGTAAAAATGAATCATGATAGTATTAAATAATTTTTAGAAAAAAATTATCCTTTGAAGAGCAACAAAAATGGGTCACAAAGATGTTGGGTTATGACTTTGAAATCATTTACAAAAAATGGAAGAAAAATGTTGTGGTAGATGCACTCTCAAGAAAGGACGAGGATGTGGAAGCATTATTGTGCGCCGTTTCTATTATCCAACCAGATTGGATAAACGAAACAAGGTATGAATGGAAGAAGGAAGAAGAAGTGTGGCCACTCATTCAAAATTTTCAGAAGATCCCAGTTCAAACAATATTTCCAGAACTTGACAAGGAAGCAAAAATCATATTGGAGCTTGGAGCAGACATAGTAACAAGAATCAGATAGCTACGAAATCGATCAATTTCAAAGTATCTCATCAAGTGGAAGAACTTAGCAGTTGAATATTCCACATGGGAGGATAAGAATTTTATACATGAGCATCAAGAACTACTCAAGCATTGAGGACAACACTTTTTGAAGGAGAGGGCTATGTTAGGTCCCTATACTACTAGTGTAACCCCTTATTATTATTAGTAATACCCCCTTATTATATCGTTGTGCCCATGTTGTCCCCATATTTTTATTATTGTACCCTTAAATTATTATTGTTATGTCAGCTCTGATTATTTTATGACCCCTTAGACTCCTATGTATAGAAAATAAGTCTTTTCATTTGTATCATCCAAGAATTTTTCATTTGTGTATTGTAAAGGAGGTTTCCCCCTTGAAGAGGCTGAATTATAAGGCGTTGATCTATCTTTTCTATCTTTTTGTGAGCTGGTTTCATAACACCATCTTTCACTCTTTACCTTCGACAACTAAAAGAAAGCCAAGGATTTGTCCCATAAAGGAATAGACATTTGCAACCCCTTCTCTTGAATATATTGTGCTAGAGGCCTTGCAAAGTATCGACACTCCTTGGGAAGAAATTCCTGAGGATCCACTCTCTGAAGTTAATCCCTAGCCTCATTTGGGAAATCCTAATAGAGAACACTTGAAAGAAACCTTCAACTAGAACCTCCTTATCCATAATATGGCTAACGTTCCTCTTCCAGGTGGGAATCAGCTTCTATAGGGTGGGAACCAACCCCCACCTCCTCCGGGAGCACTCCCACCCTGGCTCGTTCAGGATGCCATAGCAGTACTTGGGCAGCAACATGCCTTACCCAAGAATGTAGAAAGAGTATTGCCTAAATTTGACCTTGAGTAGGGATACACTACTGATAACATTATTCACTTTTTCTTCCTGACTGTGTGCATGTTGGGGGTAGCCGATGAAGATTTACTATTTCGGTTATTTCCTTTTACTTTGATTGGTGTGGCCTCCACATGGTACTTTAGCT
This sequence comes from Pinus taeda, assembly GCA_000404065.3. Taxonomy (NCBI): domain Eukaryota; kingdom Viridiplantae; phylum Streptophyta; class Pinopsida; order Pinales; family Pinaceae; genus Pinus; species Pinus taeda. The sequence continues at coordinate 123,893 of APFE030094439.1, forward strand.
TGAGAATAGGATTGATCACCTCATGGGGTGCCTCTTAAGAGGCCTTTTTAGACAAGTTTGGCAATGACAAAACACTTGTGGCCTTAGTTTTAGAACTATCCCATTTGAAAATGGAAGCCAAAGAAAAGGTCAAAGATTTTAGCATCTGGTTCAACACTTTATTCAACAAAATCCTAGCTAACGCTAGACCTACTGAGGAGGTACTCATGGAATTCTACATCATTTCTCTCCCTGTCCCTACTGCGATGTGGGTCAAAAGGAGTAATGCACAAACCTTACAGGGTACTATCAATGAAGCAGTAAAAGTCAAGAATGAACTGATCAATCTCATAGCATGTCATCATACAACCGAAGAAAACAAAGCTTCTCAATCATTTAAGAAGAATAATAGAAGTGATAACAAAGTAGCTGAGGTCAAAGAAAAGGATACCACAGATGTGGAAGGTTTGCATCGAATCATTAAGAAATTGACGAACACATTCATAGATATGAAAAGGATTCTAAGGAGAGTACAAATAGGAATGGAGGAGATCATAACAATCGAAAATCCTTCAAACCTTTCTATTGTAAGTAGATAGAAGGTGGTCATGGCCAACTTGCGCTACCTACTCCACCCAATGAAGGTATTTTAAATACGGAAGAGCTGGCTCTTATCAGATCGCTCCTTACCAAAGAAGAACCTATAGTAGAGCTAGAGCCAGAACAAGAAAATGAGGAAGAATACCAAGTAGAAGAGCCCCAAGATGAAGAATCTCAAATCAATGTACTATGGGATTTATATACAAATGAGAATGATGACAACGAAGGAGTTAGTACAATAGAAATCCACACTAATGAAATCCACACACGAAGTAAAGGGCCACTTGCGAGCGTGATCAAGCTTGTAGACCAGACAAAGAAAGATGTTCGCCCTTTGAAGGAATCCAATCCCAAAGTTCCTGTTGAGAACGGTAGACCTACTGGTGATTCCAAGAGTACTCCAGCTGCAAACTATCCAGAGAAATATAATACACCTCCAAATACAAGAAAGGTGACTAAAAATGGTAAAATCCCACCTAAGAAAAACAAAACCAATATGTTTACTTTGCCCTACCCTATTTATAACATTGATTACAACATTGTGGATGATCTTAAGAAATCTCGAGCTAATATTACATACTTCGATTTGCTAAAATTAATGCAGCAAAGGGATCTGCTCTTGAAAGCTATGAGTGAAAGGAATTGTAAATCTCCCACCATTCCGACTAGCCAAACCAAGAATTTAGCGTCCAAACCTATTAGTACCCCGTGTACAGCCTAAATACCATCAGCTATGGAAGCCACTATGTCAAAAATGAATCGAACCCCCCAATATGTCAGTGTGGCCATGATAGGAAGGAAATCAAAATCCATGAATCCACCTTTCCTTATCACATTTGAGATCTTGAACATGAACGTACACAATTGCTTGGTAGATACTGATGCCTCATCCACTGTTATGCCTTATGCTGTTGCTAAATGACTTCACGTGATACCCGAGAAAACTGGAACTCAAATTATGCAATTAGACAAAACAAATGTGAAAGTAATTGGGGAATTGAAAGATGTGTTGGTTTGAATGGCTACCAAACCGCAGTACACACAATTCATTGACATAGTGGTATTCGACATACCCGAGGCTTGTGGAATGCTGCTTAGTAGGGACTAGTGAGCAAAACTGAATGGATATTTCTCAACTGATTGGTCACGTCTCTTGCTGTCTCATAAGGGAAACGGTGATATGCTGAGGGTTGATCGAGAAAGATACATGAAGTATGTAGTGACAGAACTAAATGACCCCAATGAAACTGTAATGATTACCAACTCTATCCTTGGGAATTATAGTTTCGACAATTGTGCCACAAAAACTTGTTTGGGGAATTCCATGCACAGAAAGTTGAAGAAACTATAATAAACGCATGGTTGGAATCTCTCCCCCATAGTCCAACTGATGAGCTACCCTATAATATGGTAGATGATATGGTTAATTTCGTAGAAAGAAATTCATTTAATGTAACAATATATTCTATTTTCTAGACACTCTACTTTGATGTCTCTAACTACCTTGAAGATGCAGGTGCTGGGAGCATTCTCATTGACCCGCAAGGGAACCAACATCCGATAGCCAACCAGTTCGAGTTCTCATGCACCAATAACATGGCTGAATACAAAGGCTTGCTATAGGACTTGAAAAAAGCCATTGATATGAAGGTGAGAAATCTTAAAGCTTTTGGTGACTCACAAATAAGTGTGGGTCAGGTAAGGAAAAGGATACATTGCAATTCACGAAACATGGTAAGATACCAACATGAGGTAAGGAGCTTAATTGACAGTTTTGATTCTTTTAATATCATACACATAACTCAATGGAAAAACCAAGATGCCGACCTGATGACTGGTATGGCTGCAAAACTTTTGCCTGATCTTAGATTAAACAAGAATAAATATTATGTTGAATTGATTTTCAGACCATACGTACCCAATAACATCTCAAATTGGCAGGTATTCAAAGGTGACGAGAAGATCCTTGAGTTCCTACATTGCAAGAAGACATTGAAAAATTCACTCATTGATGTAAAAGAGCATGAAAGGCTTACAAATGAGAGTGAAGATGAGGTAATATCTTTCAATGAGAAATTTATTGTCAACAGGTTTGGCATTCCTTACGCTCTCATGTTTGATAACGCTTCTTATTTTTCATCACTAAAGTTGACTAAATTTGCTATCAATAAATCAATTCGCATAAGATAGGCATCAAGATATTACCCCCAGGGAAATGGATTTGCAGATTCCTCAAATAAAAACCTCATCCATGTAATCTATAAATTTGTCACCGATAACCAGAGGAATTGGCACAATTGTCTAACAAATACCCTCTGGGCTGATAGGGTCACCCCCAAATGTGAGCATGAAAAATTCCAACACTTATGGCTGGGTCCATTCCAAGTTGAAGAAAAAATTGGTCAAGGAACTTACAAATTAAAAACTTTACAGGGAGAAACTGAAAAACTCCCTGTTAATGACCAACATATTAATAGATACTTCCAGTAGCCACCACATGGTGGTTACCTCCTGAGTAGGTTAGGATTCATTTTATTTTGATGTTAGATTAGTTACATTTTCGTCCTGTACTTTCCTATTTTATGCAAAGTTTATTTTACTTTTGAATTTCAGTCCTTTTCAGCCAATTGATTTCGGTCCTTCAGTCTCATTTTCACCTTTATAACTCTATTCAGATTTCCCTCATTCCCCATGTTCTACTTTTTTCCTCCCTCATTAACCTGCTGATGGGTCTACCAATCCTAATTTCATCATTACCTTGCAAATCAAGCAAACTCTTAATGCTCCTATGAGAACTATAAAATAGTGGTGAAATTCAAATCAGAGCCACTCATTGGCATTTGTTGGGAACTAGGTAGGATCTATTGGTAACCTGGATACCCGGAGCATTTAGGGGAATCTTTGTAAAATGAAAAATGTGTAACCACAGTTGGAATGGCATGGTGGAAAGCTGCATTTTTAAAACCCCATACAGACCTATCCTATACTTGTCTATAAGGTTTAAAATCATTCTCCATTGGTTCCATCCACCACATTAAAATTTCCAATATTTGTCATCTCAAATCCAATTGTGCTCTAGTCCTTGTGCTTGAAACTGAACATAATTATTTAAAAGAAAATGAAATGTTGACTCCTTGTGCCAATCTAGAAGGACAGGTTATTTGGGAAGCTAGTTGGAGTAAGGACTGTTGCTGGACTCAGAGTACCGGTTGACATAGCAAGCCCAACCTTGCTTAAGCGGTCTAAAAATATGGCATGATCCATGATTGCGCCCCATTGAATCATATGAAAGTATACCACTAAAATTCTTACATAAAGTGCAGATAAACATATCTACATCAAGTTTGATGAGCGATAGAGAGTTGAGGTACACACCTAAATGGGTATTGACAGGCCAGTGATCGCCTCGAAAGGATTTTTGAAAGTAGAAGACAGGTAAATGAAGGTCAATAAATCCCATAATACGACCACTAAATGCAACATATATAATTTTTCGGCTCCATCTTATCACTAATCGCAATCGGTAGTTGACGAAAGTGAAGCCCATGCGATATGCAAAGGGGCGATGAGTGGACCTAGCGATAATTATATGTCCGGGTGTATAGTATTTGAAGTCTGGCCTTATGGTTCGGCTGTGGGTTTTCCGTGTATTTCGATAAAATTTTGTGGTCTGGGATTTCAAAGGAAAATTCAATAGGGGTGATGTTGGATGTGATTGCCTGCTGCAGTGAGCCATTGTGACATGATTGCATCGTAACCTTGACAAAACCAAGGGATGATTCTTTCACATTTGTTCCTTGTGATTTCATAAATGTTTTAATGAAGGCAAGATTTGTGTTTTTAGGCATTTCTATCATATTTTCATAAGCATAGTTGATGTTGGTTATTTTTGTAGGCGAGGATCGAGAGAAGGCAAGCAAGGTCAAAGAATGGATGCATAAGCATCAAGTATGGCTCCATGTAAAATATACATGAGTAGATCTGAAGAGTTTATATATGCGTGTGTGTTCTATTTAAAGATCTGCCTTTAGGTGTTGGTGGTCAGGTTTCCATGTGTTACCTGTGTAGGTTATGCGGTCTTGGGCCTTATCATGAAGAAATGACACACATACCTCCTCCTTCGAATCGACATCTATTCATTTACCCAGGAAATGAAATTCTCCAATAGATGTGGCCTTTACGTGTCAGCCATTTCACTGATTGATTCTATGCCTGTATATTTTAATTTTTTTATTGAAAAGAGGAGGGAGGTAGAAATGCGGGGAGAATATGGAGGGTCAATCTTCACTGTATAAGTATTACCTCTAGCGATAGAGGGAGGAATTTTCTTTTGGGTAGAACAAATTTGATTTATTGTGATAATAAAGGAGACTGTTTGGGTCAAGAAGAAGCCTTTTTTAATATTTATTTTCCTCTTCTTTCATGTGTTTAGAATCAGGGTGTTGTTACTGGCATAAATATAAATGTGTTTTGTTTTGTGCATATTGATAACAGGCAGTTCGTGCCTAGTCTTGGTTATTCAAATATGATTTGTTACCATGGTTAATTCATGAGTGGTTCTGATTCGAAACCTTTTTAAACATCATTTGCAATTTTTTTATTATGGAAAGGAATGTGTATTCTATACAAGTAATTATATTGCAATAAACATTTAATACAACCTTGTTCATCTACGAACCAGTAATTGATTCATTTGGACTTCGAATTTATATATGATGTTTAATTTATTTTTGTTATGCTCCTGCAAGATAGATCAGAATAGTTAGGAATAACATAAGTAGTTAAAATTAGTGTAGATAGGATTTGATATACATAGGTTAGTTGTTTCTTTTGTTGATTTAATTGAATTCTTCCTCCAAGTAGCAATATTTCAACACCTATAATAGTTTACGAGATCCTTTGAAACTCGTTGGAACTAGCCACTCCAAACGAAAGTAGATCTAATTGGGGTATGCGATCGGGTTAGTTCCCCTTGTTGGCATAAAAAACATTCTCAGTGTCAACATAACTATATATTACAAAATCAAATACAAATTATTTACTTGGATTTCCCATAGAATTGTAAAAGGTAAAGGAAGAATACAAATGCATGACACTACATCTATGCACAACTTGCAATAGGTACACATCAATCGAACATGTATTCCTTTTGTAGGAACCAAGGCTAAGATTCAATAATAACAATGAAGGATGTGTTGCAACAAACAAACCATCATTAAACATCACATTGACCACAAGGTAAGGTTCCTACATAATCACAGGTTTTGTATCTACCTTTTTTAAATTTAGTAAAATAAATCAAATAGACACACACGTCAAAAACTTAAAAAATCACAATCATATATAACAATAAAATCATTAATTATTAGTAGGAGAGTCATATATATTAGAAGATATAACTACTTTGACCTTTGATGACTTGATGATAATATGTATCACTTTAGCATGAAATTCAGTGCTAGGGGATTTTGGTTCATTGTGTATTTCCCTAGCTTGAAACGAAGTTCAAAGTTGTTCACTTTCCTAGGGTGGAACATTAAATAGGAAATGTTAATGCTAGTACAGGTCCATGGTTAGAATTAGGATTCTCAGGAATCCTATGAGTGTTTCTATTAACATCAGGCTCAAATTTACCATTATCTACATAATATTTAGTTTCAAGTTTGGTCTTTTTGATTGAAGGTTGAAGCTAAACTTCCAAATCAACAAACGCTTCCTCTACAAGGGCATTTGTATGCATGCGTTACCTTTATTTCCTTTGAATTCTCTTTAATACTCACCTTAGATTGAGGATTTTTTAATTCTTAATTGATCTCTTCTTCATTTGTAGGTTATGTAGGTACATGTTTGGGCTAAAGACTTGTCATGGAGGGTTTAACCTCTCTTTTATCCTTAAATTCCTATTTTAATTATGTATGACAGATAGTGGTACCTTTATCCATGTGTCTAGTTAAGTCAATAGAAGTAGGTTTGAAGATTTCACATCATGTGAAACACAAGTGTTTACTTCATGAAATGATTATTCAAAATCAATTTGTAAGAAATGTTAAGATGGTGATTAAATATGACTATCCAGAGGAGGGTTAGGTGCACAAATACTTGTGGACTTAGGATACTAGGGTAATTGGGGTTTCTCAAAATAATTTATATGTCAAATGGACCCATTCATCCCTTGAATTCACCAATTGTTGTCTAACTAGAATACATATGACACTATGATGGGAGAGTGATCTATGAGAGTTCTTTTTTGCCTGAATGCTATGTGCTAGACATTTTAGTTAACCTTTTATACAAATAAAATGGAAAATTAATTTTATGGATGATAAATCCCATTAACAACCTTATATGATAAATAAAAATTAGATTGTGTCAGTCTTCACAAGTACCATGCCCACACAACAAAATCACTAACTTACCCAATTTCAGTTCAAAGAGAAAATTGAGATACCTTTCACGTGACATACAAAGTCTTTACTAACAAGAAGTTTCTTCGAGGGAGTGTCCCCACTGCATAGTTTATAGACCATTTTTGTCCCTCTACTAGGAGATAACTAGCCACTCTAATGAAATCAATGTCTACAACCAAATCTAGATCACCCACTCAGACTTTCTTCCCATCAAAATAAGAGGCAAAAGCCTTAAAAACCTCTTTAGTGTAATCTCGAAACAATTGAAGCAAAATCCCACTAGCGGACCCGGTGAAACAAGTCTCCACATTCATCATATGCTTGTACCATCTCACATCCAATGGCTTCCCACACAATAAGGGGTTCCATGGCTAGAATCCAAGAGGGTTTCAACCTAGAATGCAGGGGAAACAAAGAGGGAAAATGTGCAACTTGTGGGGTAAGAAAACCCTAACTTTTAAATTGCTATGGAAAATATGAATAAGAAAAATAAAAGTGATGTCATATTAGGATTGAAAAAATGAGAGAATGTTGCAAAAGCAAGCCATTTCCATCATATAAATCCAAATACAAAGGTAAAATATCAAAAACAAAGGATAAATCTAAGAAGGGCCCCAGATCATTATGCGTTAGGCTGGCAACATATTAACATTGGATATGGAGGAGCCTTGAATAAAGGATGAATATCATATTTTTTGTTGGAAGGGGATGTTACATTGTTTCTTCTAAATTTTCTTCCATAGTGTCATGTCCCTTCATATCCATCCCTCATATTTTTGTACCCATTTTGTTTTGAAAATTTATGGGTCCTTTATTCCTACTTCAGTGTTAGATTTACGATAAAAAATATTTTTCTAGGGTATTAGGGACCACTCCATAGAAATGTTTGTTGTATTCATATAAAGGATCTCAAAATACCTTTGGGTTTGGAAATTATAGAGAATAGGTAAATATAGGGCTTGAAGAAATAGTTTTAGGAGGAGTACCCTTGGTGCTATGTTTAGATACTAGAAGGTACAACCATTATTTTTTTCTCTAAGCTTTTAGAGAAGTTCTTTCCAATCCTTAGTTTTCATGGAAGACTCAACTATGGGGTACGAAGTTATCTATGTGGAAAGTGATTTATTTGGTAACTTAGGGTATGAGAAATATGTGTTTGCATAGTAGGGGGTGTTGAAAATTAAAATCTTGTATTTTGAAATATTTATGGTGGGTGCCAAGCTATAGAAATATCATGGATAAGCTTCAACTCTTTAGTTTCTCTTAGTGTGGTGGAGCGAGTATGTAAGGTATCATCAACAAAATTTTGTTTAGAAAGTTTCCTCTTATATTTTTCAACACTTTGAGGGATCCTTGTGATACAACTTAATGGATCTTATGCCTAAGGGATTCAACATAGAGAATGAAGAGAAAAAATGATAAAATATCCATTGGATGAATTATGTGTGAGGCAATCAAGGAGTCATAAGGGCTACCATTGAGAAGGATGAAAAATAATGGGGAGGGAAATAGAGTATTGGAATTATGATTGTAATTAGAAGAGTGTCAAAATATCTCAATGCATATATGATATCAATCACATCATAAAAAAGGATGCACTTTATATATATATATATAGCTTATTTTATTATAAATGTTTTTGTAAGAACCAACTTACTGCTACATTGATTTACTAGCATTAAGTAGAAGGAGGGACTAATCCCCTCAAATTATTTACTATCACTAACCACAAGAAGACACTAGTCCCCCCAAATAATTTACTAGAACCCACTAGAAGTAGGCACTAATACCCTAAAATGATTTAGTGGTGCACCTTAAGTAGACACCAATCCCAGTAAATGGTTTATTGAACATTTGAAATTGAAGCAACCAACCTAAATTGTAGGTTTTGACCCCGTACAAAAATTACCTGCATATGAATTCTAAAACATAGAAAATAAACAATGTGAGAGCATAAAACATAAAACACATATACACAGAGATTTTCCCCTGGATCCCAAAATCGGGACTACCAGCTTGATTTTTAATTATCTTCCTTTCAATGATATCATACATTTTTATACATGTCGAAAGCATCCAATACCATGGACCGAAAATCATCGCGTCCAATACCATGGAGCAAAAACCATCATGTCCAAAAACATGTGAAAAAATCATGCACAAAACCATAGGTGGGTCAGCCCATCCTAACATAGGGCCCCATAAAGTGGGTTATGGGTATGCCTCAAATCCCTTGTGACCCACCCCTGCTACATAATCGGTCCAACGAAGGGGGGGCTCCACCCCCCCTCTAACACCCCAATTAACTATGTGGGCTAGTCATTGAAAGAATATAACACAACCCAACATTCTCCCACTTGTTGTTTTCTTTCCACAGTGGGCACAAGAGAGCTTAGTCATTTTTCCAGCCCTGAAATGCCCATTGTCTCTCTACACCAAGAGAATTTCTCAGAGCTCACAGATTTTGTCAATGCATTTGTAGTATACTTCAAAGTGTCCACCTTTACCAGCAACACCTTTTTGTCTTCTATCATATCCCTCACAAAGTGACACTAAACATCAATGTGCTTTGTCTTTGAATGATATGCAGGGTTCTTTACCAAGAAAATTACACTTTGGCTATCATAGTCTATCCTTATAGCTTCCTATACTAACCCCATACTTGAACATAGTCTCTGCAATGAAATTTCTTCCTTGCTTGCATGAGTGGCTGCCAAGTATTCTGCCTCTGTAGTTGATAGTGGCACTATAGATTGTTTCTTACTCATCCAACTGACTGCACCTCCAAATAGGTTAAACACATACCCACTAGTAGATATTCTCTGATCTAAATGGCCAGCCCAATCTGCATCAAAAAAGCCATGAATATCCAACACTCAGTCCAATACTGGTCTTCCTTGGTAGCACAAACCATAATCACTAGTGACACGAAAATACCTGAAAACCTGCTTCACTGTTGTCCAACGCTCCTTCCCTGGTTTTTACATAAACCTGCTCAATACTCCCACTACACGTGCAATGTCTGGTCTAGTATAGACCATTGCATACATCAGGCAACTGACTGCACTTGCATATGGAGCACGGGACATGTCCCCTTCGTCTTCTTGTGTCTTGGTACATTGTTCAGCGGATAACCTAACACCTACAAGAATAGGAACCTTCACTTGTTTACCTTCCTGCATATTAAACCTCTGCAATATTGTCTCGACATACTTCCTCTGGCTTAACGAGGGCTTCCTCTTTGTCTGATCTCTTTTAATTTCCATGCCAAAAATATAGTTTGTGGCACCAAGGTCTTTCATGTCAAATTTGGAGGACAAATGGGTCTTCAAATCCTCGATAATTTCTTTGTCATTTCCAACCAACAACATATCATCCACCTACAAGACCAGATAAATAACACGGTCACCAATTAATTTAAAATACACACAGTGATCTGCTTTGCTTCTGGTGAAGCAAAGTCCTTGTATAAATGTATCAAATTTCTGATACCACATCCTTGGTGGCTGTTTGAACCCATACAAAGGCTTCTTTAACTTACATACTAGTTCTTTCTTACCCTTCACCGCAAAGCCTTCAGGTTGCTTCATGTAGATATCCTCTTCCAGATCCCCATGAAGAAATGTTGTCTTCACATCCATCTATTCTACCTCAAAATCAAAAGCAGCAGCAATAGATAAAAATAATCTAATAGAAGTTACCTTGGCAACAGGAGAAACAAATATCACCAAAATTAATTCTCGACACGTGCGAATAACCTTTTGCTACCAACCGAGCTTTGTATTTCTCCACTTTTCCTTATGTATTTGTCTTGTTTTAGAACATCGATTTGTTGCCAATGGGTTTCCTTCCATCCAGAAACTCCACCAAATCCCAAGCCTCATTTTTCTGCAAAGATGCCATTTCATCAACCATGGCCTCTTTCCAGAGTTTTCCATCCTCTGAATCCACTGCTTCCTTCACAGTTCTGGGATCATCATCAGTAAAAAACAAAGCAAAATTTGAATAGAAAGCAAATGGACTATACCTTTCTGGCTGCCTTCTTTCTCGAACTGATGTTCTCACAGCCAGAGTTTGTGGCTCTTTATCTTATCATTCCTCCTTTGTTGTAGAGTCTAATTCTTCCTCCTTTACCTCAAACTCTATCTTCTCAGGTTTCTTTGGTTAGACTTCATGTTTAATATCTTTCACCTCTCTGAACACCACATCTCGGCTATATACAACCTTCCTTGTTACTAGGTTCCAAATCTTATAACCCTTTAAACCATCCTTATACCCAATAAAGATGCACTTTTCTGATTTACTATCCAACTTGGTTCGTTTCTCCTTTAGAACATGTACATATGCATCACGTCCAAATACCCTTATATGTGAAAGAGTGGGTTTCTTACCAGTCCATACCTCTTGTGGAGTCTTATCCTCCAACGCTAATGAAGGTGACCTATTGACCAGGTAACATGCAGTATCCACTGCCTCTGCCTAGAATTCCTGTCCTAACCCGACACCACTGAGCATGCTTCTTGCCCTTTCCATCAATGTCTTGTTCATTCTTTCTGCAACTTCATTTTTCTGAGGTGTATGTGGAGTAGTCTTCTGTTGTGATATACCACACTTCTTACAGAATTGTTCAAATTCCTTTCTGCAAAACTCTCCACCATTATCTGTCCTCAACACCTTTATCTTCTTCTCTGTCTGATTTTCCACGAGAGCCTTAAATTATTTAAATCTGTCAAAGACTTCAGATTTATTCTTAAGGAAGTATACCCAGGTATTCCTTGAGAACTCATCTATAAATGATACATAGTACACAGACTTACCCAATGATGGAACCTTCACAGATCCAAACACATCATTATGCACAAGCTCTAGTATCTGTTTCACACTCTTACTACCAGAGGGGAAACTCACCCGATTCTGCTTTCCATATACACAAATTTCACAGAAATCAAAATCGAAGAGATATTACTCATACCTTCTACCATACCTTTACCATGAAGTATTCGAAGGCCCTTCTATCCAATATGTCCAAGCCTTTGATTCCACAACATGGTCTTCTCTCGAGAGACCACTAGATTTTTTGCTCTACTTTTAGGAGCTACAGAACTGTTGCACCCATCAATAATAGTGCTACCTTGCAGCTTGTACAGAGTTCCAATCTGAACTCCCTGCATCAATATTAGTGCTCCTTGAACCATCTTGCAGGTATATTTCTCGAACACTATTTTTACACCTGCATCATCCAACTTTCTTATAGAAATCATATTTCTGGCCAATGCAGTAATATGCAAAACACCCAAAAGTGTTCTAACCCTTCCACCTTGCAACTTCAACTTTACTTTTCCACGACTAATGATTCTAGCCTTCCTGTCATCCCCTAAGAAGACATCACCACCATCGTATTTATCATACTCGCATAACCACTCTCTATGGGGAGTGAAGTGAAAGGATGTACTTGAGTCAATCAACCATGCCTCATGATCTACATGTGTACTTGAAGAAGCCAAGTACACATCCCCACCTTCATCTAAGGTGGTTTTCGCCTCTGCAGGAGGAGCATCATCAGATCCCTTTCCTTTATTAAGAGCTTTAGATTTACATTCCCTTTTGTAGTGCCCTTCCTTTCTACATTTCTAGCACACCACTTTTGCAGGTTTTGCTGCAGATTTAGATCTCTCTTTAGATTTAGATCTCCCACTCGATGACTTACTTTTATTTTTGTTCTGGGACCTTCCTTGTACAGGTAAGGCATCACCATTTTGGCTCTCCATATTCTTCCGTCTCATCTCCTCAGTCAGCAAGGATGAGACTATTTCATTAAAATGTAAGGCAGTTGCATTGCTACCTATTACAATAACCAGACTATCCCACAAATCTGGTAGAGAACACAACAAACTAATGCACTTATCTTCATCAGAAATAGTAATATCAACAGATGCTAACTAACTTACCACAGTATTAAATACGTTCAGATTCTCTGTCACCGAGTCTCCAAATTTCATCCGCAGGTTATACAACTTTTTCCACAGGAATAGTTTATTCACCAGAGATTTAGATTGGTACAAAGTCCCTAACTTGTCCCACAAAGCCTTCATCATAGCCTCCCCTAATACATTCAAAAATACTCAATTTGAGACACACAATCATATTGTGCTCTTTGCCTTCCGATTCAACTTCTTCCATTCTTCATCGGACACTCCCGTTGTTTTAGTACTCGAATCTACTGCGATCCACTAATATTTATACACCAACAGATCCTCCATCTTGAGTTTCCACAACTAACAACTCTCACAATCAAATTTCTCGATCTCTATCCTTCCATTACTCACCATCTTCTTTCACCAACATAATCGATCTCGCAGATCTCCCGCTGAACACAGTGTACCATAGGCCGAAATGAAACCCCTTAGCAACAAAGGCATCCCCTTGAAGCCAAAATAGTTTTGATACCAAATGTAGGTTTTAAGCCCATATAGAAATTACCTGCATATGAATTCTAAAACACAGAAAATAAACAATGCGAGAGAATAACACATAAAACACATATACATAGAGATTTTCCCTTGGATCCTAAAACCGGGACTACGAGCTTGATTTTTCATTATTTTCCTTTCAATGTTATAATACATATTTATACATTCCGAAGAATCCAATACCATGGACCGAAAACCATCGCGTCCAATACCATGTGTGAAAACCATGCACAAAACCATAGGTGGGTCCACCCATCCTAACATAGGACCCCATAAAGTGGGGTTACAGGTACGCCTCAAACCCCCTGTTCTCACCTCTACTACATAATCGTTGCAATGAAGGGGGCTTTGTGCCCACTCTAACCCCCGGTTAACTACATCGGCTAGTGGTGGAAAGAAAATAACACAACCCAACATAAACTACCTACAATATCCTTCTTTCATAATATTTTCAAACTAAGATCCATAGGCATTCCATACTCATACAAACTCCATGAATTCTGTTATGTAACTAGCTCAAGAAAAGATAGAAAAGATAGTTCAACGCCTTATAATTCAGCCACTTCGAGGGGGAAACTTCCTTTACATTACATAAATGAACAATTCTTTAATGATTCAAATGAAAAAACCTCATTTCTATATATAAGAGTCTAAGGAGTCACAATATAACCTAGCTGACCTAAGAATAATAATATAAAGCCACAAAAATAACAATAGAGGGATTCTATGGGGCACAACAATAACAATATGGGGACAATAGGGGAACAACAATATTAATAAGGGGTACA
>APFE030094439.1:163600-212351 GCA_000404065.3 Pinus taeda
CAACCTTTATCCATTCCAAGCCAACGTTGGGAGGAGGTTTCAATGGATTTTATCACAGGTTTACCCAAGTCTGAGGGAAAGAGTGTCATCATGGTGGTAGTTGATAGACTTACTAAGTATGCACACTTTTGTGCATTATCAAATCCATTTAAAGCTAGTACATTTTCTACTGCATTTACGGAAACAATTCAAAAGGTACATGGAAACCCAAAGATTATTGTAAGTGACAGAGATCCCATTTTCACTGGAAATTTTTGGACATAATTATTTTCTTGTCTTGGTACGTAGTTAGCTCATAGCTCATCTTATAATCCTCAATCTAATGGGCAAACTAAGGTAGTAAGCAAATGTTTGGAAGGATATCTTCATTGCTTTGTATCTGATAAATAGACACAATGGGTCAAATGGTTGCCTCTAGTTGAATGGTGGTATAACACTTCCTTCCATACAACAACAAAAATGACCCCATTTATGGCACTTTATGGGTATCAGCCACCATCCATCACATCATATTTAAGAGAAAATTTTAAGGTTCAAGCAGTGGACATCACATCGAACATCAACAACAAGTCCTCCAACTCTTAAAGGATAACCTCGTGTTGGCACAGAATAGAATGAAACAACAGGCAGATCAACATCGCAGTGAAAGAAGTTTTGATGTAGGTGATTGGGTATTCCTATGGCTACAACCATATAGACAAATGTACCTCAAACAAGCTAAGAAGGATAATAAATTATCACCAAAGTATTATGGTCCGTACAAGGTGTTGCAAAGATTGGTACTATGGCATACAAATTGGAGCTTCCTGCAGCTTCTCGATTGCACCCAGTTTTCCATGTTTCATGTTTAAAGAAGGTTATAGGCGATAGGCTCCCAGTTCAAACAATATTTCCAGAACTTGATGAGGAAGGAAAAATTATATTGGAACCAGAAGCAGTCACAGAAACAAGAACTCGACAACTACGAAATCGATCAATTTTAGAGTATCTTATCAAGTGGAAGAACTTATCTGCTGAAGATTCCACATGGGAGGATGAGAATTTTATACAAAAGCATCTAGAACTACTCAAGCATTTAGGACAACACATTTTTTGAAGGAGAGGGGCATGTTGGGTCCCTATAATACTAGTGATTACCCCATTACTATTGTAGTTGTACCCCTTATTAATATTGTTGTGCCCCTATTGTCCGCATATTGTTATTACTGTGCCCCATAGAATCCCTCTATTGTTATTTTTGTGGCTTTATATTATTATTGTTAGGTCGACTGGGTTATATTGTGACTCCTTAGACTCCTATAGATAGAAAGGAGGTTTTGTCATTTGAATCATCCCAGAATTGTTCATTTATGTAATGTAAAGGAGGTTTCCCCCTCGAAGAGGCTGAATTTTAAGGCATTGATCTCTCTTTTCTATCTTTCTCTTGCGTTGGTTTCATAACAATTATGGTGGTGATGATGAAGTTAATGAATATGATGAAACTCCCTCTAAACTAGGGAGGTATTCATAATGAGACAAGAAAGTACTCTCAAGTTGAAATATTCATATAAGAATGGATCTGGATTGATAAGCATCAATGATGATTTACATCATCATAGCCAACATTTTCAAAATAGAAAGGCCTTGACCAACAAATTCTATCTCTCCATCAGATTAGAGCATAATGTTAGGAGGCATAAATTTGGACACCATTGCCTCTCTACCCACTTACCCAACCAAGATGTTCACCAAGTATGTCGTCACATGATCATTTCCTAATCCACTGTCATAATATTTGACACTAGGAAATTTTGATCCTCATGACTATTCTTATCTTGGATTAGTGTATTTGACTTATGGCAGTTAGTCTTGGTCAAAGTACAAATTCTCAAAGAATATTGGTCCCAGATGTTTATCCAATCCACCATTCTCCCTACTGAAGTCCTTACTAGGCTTATGACTATTAGTATTGGACATAGTACATGACACGTGGATAATATGGTGTCCACCCTCACTCCCTCTTAACCAGGGAGGATACATCCACAAGCATAAGATTTTCTCAAGAATATCCATCATTTTCATATAGAATAACGTCATTACTTTGTTTTAATTGCATGATGCCTTTATGATTAAGAATTCATATATTTGTGGGAAAATATTTCCCCTTTTGTCATTTGTGATTAAATAAAATAAAAAAGTGAATGCCAAAATCATTAAAAATACACTATAATGATTTATCTAAGTCTAAACTCTAAGGTTGAAGTGAAAATTCATGTAAATGTTATATCTATGAGTTCTGCCAAACTTATGAAAACCTTATTCCCTAAGTCCTATATATAAGAAAAATAAAAAGAAAGAAAAATAAGGCCCAATAAATGGTAACTCATGTATTCACTCCCCCTTTGGAAAACATATGAATATATACACTCCTAGTCATACTTGATCACATGTTTGTGACGGTGAAGTCATGAATTCCTCTTTTCCCCTTGCATTTTCACTTCATCATTTAAGCACCTAATTGAGGATCTAGGGAATGTTTGTTTCCTAAGTGTTTCGTGTCTACTCTTAGTTTACTTATGTCACACTATGGTCAATTTATGTGACGAGGTGAAATAATTAAGTTTGTGGAGTTATTAGAACAATGTATTAAGTTAGTCACCAAACACACATGTATTACATCTCATTGATACACATGTGTGGGTTGGAGACTCAGTGCTTGAGAACTTTAATGGAGAGTAATTTAGGGCTTTAATGGTATAGCTTACAAAATCTCTTTGTAAACATTGTGATTCATCCTTTCTTTTCCTCAAGACACTTGATAATATTGAAGTCATTCCCAATAATCCATGTAGATGGGGAGTATAAATTACTTGTGTTGGAAATAGAATTGAGAAATAGAGGTTTTCCATTTGCGATATTGGAGTCATAGACATTGAATACATGGTAGTAGTCCTCGATTTCAATTAACTAAAATTGTATTGTCATAATGCAAAAGGAGGTAAACATATTGGTAACTTTGATGTCCTGATCATTCCAAATAGTAGTCATTCCACCCAAGTATCTCTAAGCATCAATTTCTACTACTTGGAAATTCCTCCCCCATTTGCTAATTATATGAGGTAGAACCCCACTTAATATTTTTGTTTCTTATATCAACATTATTGATGGGTTCTTTGCGTACCATTTTTCTTTTAGGAGTCTTTGTTTTCCTTTACTATTGAGGCTCCTCATCTTCCATGAGACTATTTTCATGGAGAATTTGCACAGAAAGGAAGTATATTGTGACTGAAAAAAAACATGTTTCAAGATTTAAGTGCTTGGACAATGCAACTTCATGACTCCTATATTTCCATAACCTGGGACCAAATGGTGAACTTGATGGCCTTAAGGGAAATTGACCAATGAAAATCTCTAAAAGAGGTGATTTTTGACTTTATCACATACAAGTTAATATACTAAAAAAATATCCATAACAATTTCATCAATCAATGAATCATTAAAAAAAATATACAAAAAAATTTCATCAAGAAATGAATCATTACATTATAAAATACAATACATAAACCTCTTGGGAACTTTTTGCTAAACCATGCTAAAAAAAAACGTATTTAATGTTAATATTTAAAAATAATATGGACAATAACACATTTTCATAAGCTAAATAACATGTTATCAAGCCTAAGAAATGTCACTAACAGAAAACTAAAAAGCATGCAACTAATGGAAGTGACAGCTCAAGGCCACCATAAGACAATTAATCTATTAAGACCAAGAATAATGGAGACAAAGATCTACAACGAACAAAGGCAAAGCTATTTTAACTTTATTGTTTTATTAGGTTCAAGTTGAACATATCAAGATATAATGAAGAGAAGAATTAATTTTATTGCATTAAGAAAAACCAAGCACATTCTATAACCTAGCAAGGAAGAGATGAGTAATACCCATCTTAGCAACACAACACATGGCATTAAGTTACTTCCTTTTATATATTATTTAAAATTCTATCATAAAATCACAAATTTAGCGTGAATGGAACGTTTAAAATCCATTTTTATAAATATATATATATATATATATATATATATATAATATTTGTGATAAAAAATACCAAAAACTAAATATATTTTTTTAGAAAATAAAAAAAAATACTAAAAACAAAATATATATTAAAAAAAACTAAACATAAACAAATATCAATATTTTTTTTAATTTAAAATAATTTTTAGAATTTTTTTAAATACTTCCCTCGATTTTAAGAAGCAAAAATAATAATAGCAATAAGGACGGACCAAAAATATTCCTTCCCTAGTAAGTGTTTCCCACCATTTAGTACACTCACTCAAGTTATTTCATAAAACATGGATAAGTTATTTCATAAATATACTCTCATTATTTAAATCCTTCAATTAATCTCTTCTAATATCATCATTCAAAAAGACCTGATTATGGATCCCAATTGGGATTTAAAACGTTGATGGAAAATGGTTTTTACTATGGATTCTTTGGTAAATAAGTCAAAACATAGATAAGTGTTATTTCACTCTTTTGGCAAAGCCTATTGAGATTCATCTGTGATATATCTATTCCTTGATGGAGTCCTTGATATATTGATTAGGATTTGATTCCTTGGAGATTAATTAGAGCAAAGAAAACATGAGTACACTTAATTCCAAGTTCAATGCCTCTGATAGTGGAGATGAGGCAAGGGAATGTTTTCTATCGTTGTTGGCTATGTGGGGATTGACCCAGGTTCAACAGTGAGTTTAACCAAACAAATCCTAGTACTACCAGCCCTTTCTGTAATAGTCTGTGGTGCGCAGACTGATGTCTCACCCTAGGTAGTATGGGAGGGTGCTCGAACCAGGTTTCCACACTCTAGGTATGTCTTGATGAAGTCTGGGAAGTTTACGAACTGATCCTACGCGCTTGTGTTGCTCCACACAACCGTTTATCCTTTGCAGCTTGTGCAACTGCTTCTGCGCAGTTTTGTAAAGAGTTCGAAGAGGTGCTCTCTAGATCCTTTATCCTTATTGTGCTATTATTATATATCTTAACTTAATTGCATATACCCAATATTCTCATTAATTATTCAACATGCATAGTGTTATGGAACCAGCTCAAGCAAAGATAAAAAAGATAGATCAACACCTTAGAATTCAGCCTCTTCGAGGGGGCAACCTCCTTTACATTACATAAATGAACAGTTCTTGGATGATACAAATGAAAAGACCTCCGTTCTATATATAGGAGTCTAAGGGGTCATAACATAATCAGAGCCTACATAACAATAATAATGTAAGGGCACAATAATAACAATAGTGGGCTTCTATGGGGCACAATAGTAACAATATGGACACAATAGGGGACAACAATATTAATAAGGGGTACAACTACAATAGTAATGGGGTAATCACTAGTATTATGGGGACCCAACAGGTATCTTGGCAACTTATATGGTGCAAGCATGCAACCATATATTCTGATTTCTATATGGTTCTAGTAAACGTAGTAGTCACCCACTTTGGTATGCTTGGATAGTTGAAGGAACCTTTTTATTTCTAGATTGATTCTAGGAGAAGGGCTTCGAGTCAACATTTCCATGACTAGATGTACAAATCAATCAATGAAATCAGAGTTAAAATATGAATAATGATATTTGTGGATCAATGGGGTCCAAAACATGATTGATTTGGGTTGACCTTTGGTGCCCAGCTTCTGAAGGGTGAATGGGAACTTATCATGTTGATAATATATGAACATATGGTATAAGACTTAAGAATACTTGAAAACTTTTTCATTGCTCATTCTAGGGAATTGTTCATGCATCCTATCAACTATAAATTGGGCATAGTCATAAATGACAACAGGAGGCTACCCTAGAGTGTAGATGGTCATGAAGGCAAGGATTATTTCATCAATGTACCCACTTTTGGAGTAACCCAAAACATAAGATATCATAGTTACAATGTTCTATCCCCATGGGGAAAAAATATCAGCTACATATGGGGGGGAGTCCTTAGGGATGCTTTTCTCTTCTCTGATGAAGGTTTGGAATAGTTGGGCCAATTTTGCAGAGCTCAGTTTGGGATACAGGTCCAACAAGTCTCCAATTGAGAGGGAAGTCAGGTTTGGCCCAGGTTGGAGATGCAACATTTCATTAATGGACTCAACAGTGATGGTGAAAAGGACCTTTTGGTCATGAGACATGATGGTTCTGTGACTTGGGACGTAGCATGCGTAGCACATATGTACAATCTCTGGAAAAAATTGGACTTGGGGGAATTGGTACTTGGGAAAATTTGACTCCCAATGACCAATTTCATCAGCATGGTTCAGGTACCTATCCCAACTTTGGCAATGTACTTTGAGCAGGGGTTCTAGGAAGTGGTATCTTTTATTTAAAAATCTTTATCATCTAAGGGAAGGTGGTCTAGGAATAAATGAGGTGTAGAGATGGGCCTTACATCCATCGTAGTTGCGGCAACCATACTTAGTTCTTGTGGATTTGAGCGTGTGGGGTGATTTAGGGTTTTGAGGCAAATGGAGCTTTTGTAGATGGTTATTACTTAGAGAGTTAAAATCAAAGTAATTTTGAACCTTTTTTCTTAAGTATGAGTCTTATGTGGGTGAATTGACTTGGAATTTGACAAGGAAGTTGGTTTTCCATGGTTAAATACCTAGAATTGGGCAAAATTGTCAGTAAATGGTGGTTGATGGCAGTGGCATAGGTTTGTAGGGCTCTGGTACGGACTGGTGGATGAGCTGGGTAGTCTGTAGCATCTGTGGAGAAATGAAGGTGGTCTGTAAGCGAATTTGCTATTTGCAGGGGTCGCAACAACTTTTTTGAATTCTCAAAGGTAAGTGCGTGAAACGAGTGAAAAGAGGGGCAATTAGGCTTTTATAGGAAAAACAACTAATTTTGGAGGGTGTATTGATTGATGAATAGTGATGGTTTTTAGATGAATAGGGCAAGTGGTTTTGAAAGGCCATCACCCCACTTTTGTGGTGAGGGAAGTATTCGGGAGGGGTCGCCTGATTCCATTCATTAATTGACACGTAGCATTGGGAGCCGGGAGGAAAACCACCTTATCAGCTGGGTAAAGGAAAGACATCAAATCGGCCTGATATGGATGCGAGCCGTTGGATGCAGGGGAGGGATGATCAACAGTGATTGGGAGGTGAAATTGTGTGGCAATTTACACAAAGGGTTTATGGGGGGCCCATGGGTCTAATCACCAATGGTAAAGGATTAGTTTAACTACTTAATCCCCTTGTGGCACTTTAATGTGGGATTAAGGACTATTGGAGGGGTTTTAATGTATTTGTGGGATACGGGGCAGTAATATAGTTTATATAAAAGAAAATAAGCGGTGGGATTAATTTATATAAGGGAGTTAAGTATATACGGGAAAATGGGTTTTTAAGAAATTTATATAATAAAGTTAAAAAGTTAATATGAGGTGAAATAAGTAGAAGGGGTATTGTACTTAGGAATACAAAATGTTATGTGCTTTCCGTACACTTAGTAGTTAGGATAAATGTATTTGGTAGTTTTTTGTGTAAAAGGGTTTCACATGGGGACGAGTGACTTTTCTTTGCCAAGGTGTTTAAACCTTAGGACAAGGGGTTCTCTTAGGGAAATGAGGGGAAATGGATTCTTATGAAGGGGAAATGGATTCTAATACTTGTCCCCCTAAGTCATTAAGTCGAGGGTCCAATCCCTCCAAAAGTCAGAGAAATGCTCTGAACCTTTTTGACTTGTAGGCTTGAAGTACTAGAACTTTATTTATGGGAAATTAGTGAAGTGAGGAGGTGAAGTGGATGAGGGGATGTTACACACGATATTGTAAATCATTTCCTTTTCTTTGTTTACTTCTTATGTCTCTTCGAATGATGCATTTGAATCAATGACATAAGTGTTTTTTGTATAATTACATGACATTTTTGCAACCTTTCTACTACTTAACCATTTACTCATCATACCATTTTTTCTTCACTTTATTAAGGGGAATTTAGGCTAGCAAAGCCTTATCAATATTTTTCTTTTCTTTAAAAAGTAAACTAACTATTTCTAACCTTATATCATCCAAGGGCTTAGATTAAACTGATGAGCACCTTTTCTTTACTCTACCTATCTAATGATCTACCAAGATTACATTGTTTGGTTAGATTTTATTCTCTAACTATGAACATAAAATTCAAAACATGAAATAACCAAGTTTAAACAATTTGACTACCATGGATTGTGGTATGAGTAACAACGTGCACACAATCTTTTATTATGCAAAAAAGTGAATAGCAGTGGCATTTTGGCTTGCTCACTTTCATGGTCTCCTTTTGTCTTTTGGGGTTCATATATTTTCATTTTTTTGACATTTTTCATTCTTTTTATCATTTGATTATTCTTTTAGGACATAACCTCTTTACATTTTTTAATTTTTTAATATGGAAAACATTTGTAGAGAGCAAAGGTATGTAAAATATTACAAGGCATAATCTAAGTCATTCAAAATTATGACTCCTATTGGTATAGGAACCTAACAATGACTTCACTTGGGGATGGTATTTCCTAGTGAAATGTTAAGAAATTTGTAGATTAGTAGCCTTTGAATTGCATATTGCCTTGCCAAATGTTCCTCTGTACTTTTTCATTATTAATACTTATGAAAATGAATATTTCAAAGCTTAGGGCCTTCTCTTTAGGCTTCAACATCAAAATATCACCATCCAATCCAATATAGACTTTTTTGAAAAAATAAAATATGCTCTAATGTTAAGTGAGAGTTATTTACCATGTTCAAAATAGTGTTTGAGCATTTGAGCATTCACTGGTCCACCTTCTACTTTTATACCATCCATTTCCCTTAGGAAGAAAGCATTATTACCTCTGAAAGCATAAATGACATATGTGCCTTTCCATAGAAAATCAAATTTCCCATGTTTACCTTTATCTTCCCTCCTTGAATCCCACTTGAGTACTTTTTCACCATGGTAGAATTCTCCGTCCTCGGTTCTCTTATCAAAATTCTTTTTAATCCTTTCCTACACAACTTGAGACTTGATATATACTTCCTCCCTGGTTTGTTGAAGGTGAATTATTTGGTTGATTCTTCTTTGGATACTATTTGGTTCAACCTGCATTTCTTGAAGCAGCTTCATCACTGGTATTCCCAAGGAAGATGGAAAAACCACTTCCATTCCATAAACTAGTTGATAGGGAGGAGTACCAATTGATTTCTTAGTGGTTAGTATGTCTGCCCATAAGGCATTGACTAGGCTTTTATTCCACATTTTCTTATTGTCCTACAACAACTTTTTAATGATGTTTACTAGGCTTTTGTTTGGGGATTATTCCAATCCATTTCCTTGAGGATAATAGGCTGTGGAATGGCCCAGGATTATATGGTACTTGTTGCAGAAATCTATCATTCTTTTGGATTTAAAGGATGTTGTATTATCAATAATGAGCTTAGTTGGACATCCAAATCTTGACAGAATATTGGTTTCAAGGAAGGTTATGATAATGATATCTATGGCATTCCTTGAAGGTATGGCCTCTGTCCATTTTGTGAAATAATATGTTTCGGTAAGGATCCATTTGTGTTGGGCAGAGAAGGGTGGGTGAATTTCACCAATGAAGTCTAAAACCCATTGTTGAAAAAGCATTTCAACAGAGATAGGTTTGAGGGGTAAAGGTAAAAGAATTTTCCTTCCCTCAAAAATTTGACATTTATGACAAGAGGTCACATATTTCTTGAGATCAGAAAACAAAGTTGGACAGTAGAAACCAAATCTAAGAATTTTATCTACTGTGGTTTTCCAGTAAAGGTGTCATCCATAGTCACCTGCATGAAACTATTGTAACACCTTGTCAGCTTCATCTTTTAATAGGCAATTGAGAAGAATGCTTTCATGATCTCTCCAAAACAAGGAATTGTCTAATATACAAAATTTTAACAATTTCATCTTTAAAAACCTACTTTTAGTCCTAGATAACTCAAGAGGAGCTTGTAAATTCAGTAAAACATATATAACATCACCATACCATGGTGATTCAATAAAGACTTGGTTGATTAGTGGAGTTGCCATCTCCCCCTCATCATCTATTGCTGCAATGAAGTTTATATCTAAGGCCTGACTGTTTGATTTAGCCATAAGCTTGGCTAAACCTTTGCCCTTGATTAACTTGGTTTGATTTCAATATCATATTCTAGAATAGCAGCAATCCACTTTCCTCGTTTTCCATCTAGACCTTCCTGAGTCAGGTTGTCTTTGACTACTGAATTAGGAACGTAGACCACTATATGAGAATATAAAATGTACACCCTAAAATCCTTGATGGCTTTGACCAAAGCAAAAGCTTGTTTTTCCATTATGTTATATTTTAAGGGAGCATCTCTCAGGGCTTTGCTAAAGAAAGCAATAGGTTGTTCATAACCTTGGTAATTTTTCTGTAGTAAGACTGCAACAATTGTGTGCTTAGAAGCAAATGAAAATAAAATGAAATCTCTTCTAAATTTTGGATTAATTAACATTGGTGTTTTAGTTAAGGCTAGTTTGATGTCTTCAAAGGATTTCTTAGCCTCAACAGTCGATTTTATGGTCGAATCTTTTTTCAGCATGTTATTTAGTGGTCTAATTAATTCTGCTAAATTAGAAATAAATATTCTAAGAAAGTTAATTTTCCCTAAGAAAGCTTGCAGTTCTCTAATGTCTGTGGGATTTTGTATCTATAAGATGGCTTCTACTCTTGCAGGGTCTATTCGAATACCATCTTTTGAAATTATATGACCTAATAGCTTTCCTTCTTCTAACCCAAACAAATACTTCTTAGCGTTCAAAGAAATTCCATATTTCCTACATTTAATAAAAACTTACCTAAGATGATCCAAATGCTAGTTATCAGATTTTGAAAATACAATAATGTCATCTAGGTATATCACTAGAAAATCATGGATTTCCTTAACAAAGGCTATATCCATAGCCCTATGGAAAGTGACTCCTGCATTCATTAGTCAGAAAGGCATGTTCACATACATGAACATGCCCCAAGGAGTAGGAAAGGCAGTTTTGCTTTGGTCATCAGGATGAACTAAAATCTGATTGTAACGAGAAAATCCATCCAATAATGAGATTATGGTTGGTCCAACTACTCTCTGTAAAATGTGGCCCATTTTGGGGAGAGGGTAATTGTCTTTCAATGACACTTTGTCTAGGTTTCTGAGATCCACAAAAAGTCTGATCTCACAAATTTTCCTCCTAGTTGGCATCAAGTTTGAAAGCCAATTAGAAAATTTGATTGGTGCAATTATCTTAGCATCATACATCCTTTGAATTTCCTTTTCAATAGCAGGTAATAAGACAGGATTAATCCTTCTTAGTTTTTGTTTGAAAGGCTTTGATTTTCTTTTATAGGAATGGTGTGTTGTATGATGTTAGTGTCATATGATTTGAGGTCCTCATAACTCCAAGCGAAGACATCTTGAAATTATCTTAATAATTCAATGTATTTTACTTTTTCAATGATTTCGAGAGTTTGAACAAGTTTGAGTTTTCATCAGTGCCTATATTACACTCCTCTATATCAGATTTCAAAGGTTCAATTTTGGGTTTCCTAGGAATATCATTAGAATCGAACAGATCTTCCAAAGGGGTTAATCCCTTGGCTAAGAAATTATATTTGAGATTAATTACTTTAGTTTCTTTGTTAATTATTTCATCAATCTCAACTTGCTCTAGGTTTTCTACATCCAATTTAGTAAATTTAGTAGGATGGAATCTATCTACTTCTTTACCTTCTATCTGATTTAGATCCATCCCATTTTTAATGTTAGGATTTGTTGATGTGTCAGTATCTATATTGCTATTTACAAATTCTTCTTCCAAGACTATTTTTTTTTTTATCTTCTTGTCATCAAAGAATATTTAATAGTTCTTCAAATTATCATGAATTGTAGGGAAGTGCCTAACTTCAACAATGTATTGATAGTTAGGTTGAAATGGTAACTTGCAAGTGCTGGAAAACATTTCTAAACTGTGAGCTTGTATATTGTGTTTTCTAGGAATTACTGCAAGCTTAGTTTCTAAGAAAGTGTTAAGTATTTCTACAATGGTTCCTCTATAACAACTTAATCTAGGGTCCTTTGTCATATATATAGCATCAATCTGTTTTATCACTAGTTCAGAGTCTCTCATGACAAAAACTATTTTACCTTCTAGATTTCTAACTATTTTAAGACCTAGAATTAGCACTCCATTCTCTACCATATTGTTAGTACATTTAAAATTCAGTCTGTATGCATGGCCTTCCGAGTGATTATTATATAGATTGTATATCCATACTCCTGCTCCTGCTCCAAAATTATTGACTGACCCATCAAACTCAATATGCCACAATATCTCATGTTCATAATTTTCATCATGTGGCGCAACAAGGTTTTCCTCGTTTAAAGCAATTTGGCTACCTTGTTTATTGGAAAGTTCTAAATTTTGGTTAGTTTTGTTCTGAATAGAAACTGCAATTTATTTTGGTTCTATATTAACACTGTCTAAAAGCGTTTCTTGTGTTTGATCAGCATTATACAAGATAAAGGAATCAATGTTAGAATGTACGAGTAGATAGGAAAGTTTTGAGACCACTCTTGGCTACTTACCATATATTTCATTAAAGTTTCTTGGTACAACTTCTTGGGTTGCGTAAACACAGAGATTGTTGCATATGAAATATCAAGTTGTAGAGATCCCTAAAGTTTGGCTCCCCATGATCTGGATAAAAGCATGCCATACTTTGGTGGGATGTTATCAACCACAATATCCATAAGAATGCTCTTGTTAGGATATTGGACTAAGGTAACATAGAGGTCTTTGGTTAATCCTAGACACTGCACTTGACTAGAGTCAAAAGAAAATAGGTCCTTGTAAGGCCTTGTAATATCTAGGTTTAATTTATCCATTATTGATTTAGGCATTAAATTGTGGGAGGCACTAGAATCCAACATTGCATTGTGTAGGATTTTATCATGGATACTAAGGCTGATGTAGAAAGGTGGAAATCCTCCTTCGAATGGTTTGCCATTAATATCTTGACCAAATATGAGTTTTGGTTGGTCATCAAATAGGTTGACTAAATCCTCATTTTCAGCAATGTTCAGGGTCTGGTTTATCTATGTTTTGTACATTTCATTCTTGATCAGTTCTGTTAAAGGAACTGAAATCTTCAGTTTGGCTACCTCTACTCCTAGATTAAAAGGCAAAGGGGCTTTCTCTGTTTGAGCATTTGGAATTTTCATAGCCAAAATTTGAGTGGGATAGTCTTCTTTTCCTTTATTGGGGACCTCTTTTTGTTGGTTTTCAAATCTAGTGTTTTGATGTGTGTCAACTGGTTTTTAAGGGGGAATTGAAGTGGAGGGCTGCTCATCATAAGTTTCATTAGGGGTTATATCTACAATGGTGGGGCTAGAAGGATTCTAGTTTTGTCTAGGGAGAATCTGGAGGATTTTAGAAAACGAGGCTTCTTTGATTTTCTTGGGTTGATTTGACATGCTTTTCTTGGTTTGATTGGGGATATTAGATTTCTTTTTACTCCTTAGGTTATACTGTTTATGTACTTCAAAGATGGCAGAATCATACCCTTGTTTATAATCAAATGACTCTCCAGACTATATTTGCAATTGCTGCAGCATATGAAGTTCCTGCTTATCTTGAGTTAGAAAAATAGTATCATCATCACTAATTCCCATCAAGTTGATCTGTGTATCTTCTTCTAGACCTTCAAGTTGGGATGTTTCTCCACAATGTTCTTGAAAAGGAGGCCTATTATTTTGATGAGGTCCATCTTTTTGAGTGTTTTGGTTTTGGTTTTTCCTAAAGTTTGGGTTTCTATTATGAAACCAGCTCAAAAAAAGATATAAAAGATAGATCAACACCTTAGCAATAAGCCTCTTCAAGGGGAAAATTTCTTTACACTACACAAATGAATAATTATTGGATGATACAAATGACAAGACCTCCTTTCTATATATAGGAGTCTAAGGGGTCATAATAATAATCAGAGCTGACATAACAATAATAATGTAAGGGCACAAATAATTCAAATAGTGGGCTTGTATGGGAAACATAATAAAAATATGGGGACTAAATGGGTACAACAATATAATAAGGGGGTGCACAATAACAATAAGGGGTTACACTAGTAGTATAGGGGCCTAACATCCCCTCTCCTTCAAAAGTGTTGTCCTCAAATGCTTGAGTAGTTCTTGATGCTTCTGTGTAAAATTCTTGTCCTCCCATGTGGAATCTTCAGTGGGTAAGTTCTTCCACTTGATGAGATACTCTAAAATTGATCGATTTCGTAGTTGTTGGGTTCTTGTTTCTATGACTGCTCCAGGTTCCAATATGGTTTTTCCTTCCTTTTCAAGTTTTTGCAATATTGTTTGAATTGGGATATTCTGCAACTTTTAAATGAGTGGCCACACTTCTTTGTCCTTCTTCCATTCATCCCTTGTTTCTTTTATCCAATCTAGTTGGGTAATAGAAATAGCACAAAACAATGCTTCCACATCCTCATTCTTTCCTGAGAGTGCATTTGCAATAAAAAATTTATTCCCTTTTTTGTAGATGATGTCAAAGTTATAACCCAACATATTTGTGATCCAGTTTTTCTATTCTTCTAAAGATAATATTTTTTTTTAAAAGTATTTAAGACTATCCTGATCCATTTTTACCTTGAAGTGTTTTGCCATTGGGTAAGGTCACCATTTCTTAAGTGCATGTAGTATTTCTAACATTTGCTTCTCATAAATAGGTTGCTTGAGATGTAGCCATAAAAATACCCAATCACCTACATCAAAACATTTTTCACTGCAATGTTGATCAACCTGTTGTTTCATTCAATTCTGCACCAAGGTAGGATTATCCTTTAAAAGTTGGAGAACTAGTTGTTGATGCTCGATGTGATCTTTCACTGCTTGAACCTTTTTTTTCTTGATATTTCTTTCTATATTAAGAGTTTGAGTGGTAATTTCTTCCAATGCTTTACAAGATATGGTCGGATTCATTTCTTGATGCTCGATGTGATCTTTCGGTTCTTGAACATTTTCCTTCTTGATATGTCCTTATATCTTGATAGTTTGAGGAGTGGTAATTCTAGCCAATGCATTACAAGATATGGTTGGATTCATTTCTTCTTTCTCGATGTGATCTTTCACTTCTTGAACATTTTTCTTCTTGATATGTCCTTCTATCTTGAGAGTTTGAGGAGTGGTAATGCTTTCCAATGCTTGACAAGATATGGTCGAATTCATTTCTTTTGTCTCTGGGGTTGGGTCATGGCATATATCCTCTTGTTTTGATGTTTCTTCATCCTTTTCTTCCTCCTCTTCATACTCTATGTAAAATAATTTTTTCTCAGCACACTTATGACCTTTAGTGCATTTGCTATCATAATTGTACAAAGCCCTTTTTCTCTTTTTTTCTTCCAATTGTTGTGGTGTAAACCTTGTGGGTTGTGGAAGGCTAGGAGAAGAAAAAATTTCATAATTGTAGCTGTGAGTGGTGGAATTCCTTTTTTCCATAATTTCTCTTTCAATTTTTCATGCCCACTTGAATGCCTTCTCCAATGAATCAGGTTCCCAAAGACGAACCTCACGTTGAATGTTATCCTTTAAAGTACCTATGAAGACATCAATCCTTTGCTTCTCTAGAAGATCATTTACCCTTATATTCAATTTTTGAAAGTCCTTAATGTGCTCTTCCATTGAACACTTTTGTTTGAGATTGATCAATTGGCTAAAGAAGTTGTTTCTCTTTGCATCCTCATAATGTGCTATCATTTCCTCCGTGAAAATTGACCACGTAACAAGTGGTTTATGAGAACAAATCCCTTTATACCATAAAAATTGATCCAATTCTAAATATGAAGATGAAATATGTACCTTTTATAACAGTTGCACCTCATGCAGATCAAAATATTGTTCCATATGTAGTATCCAATTTACCAGATCCTTGCCATCAAACTTCCTCATATTGCATTTCTTGATTTTAGGAGCTCGATCTTGAAATAACTATAACTATGTACTTTGAACTCTTTTAGTTCTGAAATTTTTACTTGAAATAGCCCTCTGTGTCCTCTTTCCAATTCCACTAGTCTGATCAAAATTGGATTCTCCAAGAAAGAGTTATGCCCAATTTCCCAAGATGGCTTGATTATATACCTTTTCAGAAGAGCGAACTTGTATGAAGTTCCACGTGTCACTGTTTTGACCTTTGGATCTAAACAATATACACAAGAAACTACAATCCATTCTCTTTCTGTAATGTCTTACTAAATTTCAATCTGATTCTCAGAGAGAGAGGTATGATGATTTTCCCAATGGCACCTGTTTGGAATGTAATTCGTGGGTATAAAAAAATCATAACTTCCTTAGATTATATATCCGAAAATATAGCGAGACAAGATATGAAGTTATGAGCCAAGGTTCAGACCAATTTTTTCTCAAATGGGTTTTGTTTTTAGCTTCTGCAACTTCGTAGTGAAAGAGTTATAGAAAAAATTCCACGATGATTTTCTTTAGATGAAATTATGGAGCTTGCCAAAACCCTAACTTCCTCAGAGTATATATCTGAAACTATATTGAAAAAAGATCTGAAATTCATACTCGAGGTTTAGTGTGATATGTTCTCAAATGGTTTTTTTGTTTTTCTTCTAAAATGTCATAGAAAAATTTATAGCGAAAATGCCACGATGACTTGTTTGGGGCAGCGAAACACTAGAATCCAAAGCTTTGATCCCAAATGTTAGGAAACCAATTCACAAAAATATAGAAAAGATAGATCAACGCCTTAGAAATAAGCCTCTTCAAGGGGGAAACCTCTTTCACATTACACAAATGAACAATTCTTGGATGATACAAATGAAAAGACCTCCTTTCTATATATAGGAGTCTAAGGGGTCATAATATAATTAGAGCCGACATAACAATAATAATGTAAGGGCACAATAATAGCAATAGTGGGCTTCTATGGGGCACAATAATAGCGATATGGGGACTATATGGGTACAATAATATAATAAAAGGGTTGTACTAATAACAAAAAGGGGTTACACTATTAGTATAGGGGCCTAACAGCTTCTAACTGGAGGTGCTTGTTGGTTATCCCATTGAGGTTTCCTCTCCATATTCTTTATTTTATCCATTAACTTTTCCATACCTTTAGCTTAAATATCTATTTTAATATCAGAGGGTGAAGGCTCATCTTTAGAATTTCCTCTTCTTTCATTCCTAACTCTTGCTTTTTTAGCTAATAAATTAGCCTCTACACTTACTGCTACACTTTACATATCTTCTAAGGTTGGGGGGTTTCTTTCCCTGAGTTGGAATGCCATATCTGTGTCAAAACCATCAGGGAAATTTATTAAAGCTAAGTCAGGTGGGGGCCTCATATTAACAGATAAGGCGTTATATATACTATTAAATATAATGTAGTAATATTGAACAATTTCAATTGGTTCTCTTCTAATATTTTCATACCCGGAAAGGATTTGTAGGGGATTCTTTGTCTTTTTCCATCTGTTCAAAATTACGAATGAAATTCTTCTAAACTATCAATACTATTATCAGGTAATGATGTAAACCGTTTCCTAACATCACCAGCTAAAGTCTGAGCAAATAGTCTCATTTGAGCATCCACAATATCAATTTCATGTAGTTCAAAGTAATCTGTCATCTTATTAACATGGTGTTGTGTAGTATAGTGTCCTATGCCATAAAATTGTACAATTTTACTCTGGTATTCTGCTGGCATAGCACCAAGTGAGGCATGTAAGATGAGGGGAGCATATCTGCTGGCGATGGATGTAGGCTGGGAGGGTTTAAGATGTGGATTTGAGGTACTCAGAGGTGGGACGGAAGGGGATGAAGGACCAGAAGTGGTAGGTGATGGATGGGATATGGTAGGTTGGTGGGGAAGAGTAGGTACAAGTGGTGGTGAAGAGTGGATTTCAAAAGGTTTTATTGATGAAGTTAGGGAATAATGGTGAACTCAAAGAGTTGGAAGATTGTTCAGAAATATCCGAGATCTTCATAGTACTAAGGGATGATTGTGGAGAATTCAAAATATATTCATCAATTGATAGATTGGCTTTTTGGACTTCAAGGTTTGCAATGAAATCAGGGTCTAGAACAATATCGTATATTTCACTTTCAGACTTTGACTTAAATAATGACAAATAAAATTGCTCATCAAAGGGAAGATCTTCTAAAAACAACCATTCATGAGGACATGAATTAGCTTTAACTAAGGGTGTATAACAGGCTGAACTTTCTTATTTTTTTTATTTTCTTGAAATCAAATTGGGATTGTCAAATATTGTGCAGGGTTTGGATCTGGGTTAGCCCTAGTATAATGGGTTCTCCTTGAAGCCATAATTTCAAAAGATTTCTAATTGTTTTATTTTTGTGAAAATAACTTCTACTAAATTACTTTAAGAGGCTCAAAATATAGAATTAAAACTTTCTCAAAGCTTTATGAGGACTGAGGGTACTCTCCCCAGTATGGTCGCCACTATGTTATCATTCAGAAATTTTCCCTAGAAGTTATTAGAAGAAGGAAAAGACCAAGGTAACCACAAACAAATCTTTTAAGTATAGGCTCTAGCCAACCTATGACTCGGAGAGGGCTCTCTCTATATGTTTTAGCTTTTTTTGCTGAGATTTTAGGCTAGTTATTAAAGCTCGGGGGATTTTGGATTGTATTGGAAGTTGGATGGTGGAATCCTTAGGCAGATGAATAGAATGATGTCTCTGGCTATTGGGCTATGGAATGAAAGAAGGGCAGCAGAAATGGATTAACTCATTCAAGGGAGTGTTCAAAGGGCAAGCTAGCAAAGTGAAATATAGGTCTTTAAATTGGATGGGTGAAATGATATTAACAAGGGTGAGAGAGCACTTAAGAATTATCAAACCGAGATTAAAATGAGAAAAAGAGGATGATCATGAGAAAAGGGTAGTTAAGAATCCTTTACTATAGAATAGAGGGAAACTACCTAAACTAAGGAGCAATTAAGAATTCCTTAACTTAGATAATTAGTAGAAAACATAAAAATGCATAATAGTCAAAACAGAGTGCAATGAAGCAAATTCTGAGATATCATTCCATATTATAGCATTTAGATTTCAGATACATTTAATATTATAAAGAAAACTTTTAAAGAAAAATGAAAACACAAGAGAAGATACTTGACTGTATTTCACAATACACATGAATCCAATGAAATGTCTTTACTTTATTCATTAATCCAACTTGTTGGTCCCAACAGTGATACAATAACTTACATCTTTGATAAATAATAACTATAGAAATGTCTAAGTATCCACCCTATGTACTTCGAATTATGAAGTATATATACAAAAACTTATTACAAAATATCTCAAACTAACTAGAGATTTAATTTAGGAAATAAAAATATCTTCTTGCAAGAAGATAGAGACAACTAATGAACTGTTTCATGTTGTGCCTTTTTATTTGGTATTGTTGGCTATTATGGTTGGTTTTGTAGCCCTTTATGCTAGCTTGCAATTGTGGTGTTTCACATTGGAATCCTATTTAATTTTATCTTTCAGCTGATACTCTTTGACCTTGATACTCCTTGACCCTGCTACCCTATTTTCATTTGTTTATGTGGTTATTAACATTTTTATTGTGTGGTAAAATTTTTAGCTATAAATTTATCACAGTAAATTAGTCATTTCTTCCCACCATTTTTCATTAGGAAATTTGACATTCTTAATTCTCCTATAGATATCATCAGCTTCAGTATACTTGGAAAAATTGGGCTTGGTAAGGAATAAATGTTTGATCTCATGTTCCAGAAAGAACAAGTTTTCAAATGTATCATACAACACTTTTCCTGTTGGTAGGGCTTTTATGGATGAAGATCTGGCTTGTTCCTTAGCCAACTATCTGAGTCTATTACTATAGTCTAATTACGACATGAGTTTGTCATTAATAACCATTCGACTAGGCAGTCCCTTTTCCCTTAAAATTTGGAATTTAGCCATGAACCTATCAATGGCTACCTGCATATTGTGACACTTTTCTTCTAAGTTAATCATAAGGTTCCTTTTGGAAATGACATTCCTTATTTCCAAAATGGTCTCAGTCTTATCTTCTATGTTTAGCTCATGGAGCTCATATCTATTCTTGTTGTTGAGGAAGTGGATGAGTCTATGGGCATCCTCATGCTTATCTCTTGATTCCTCCTTCACTTTCTGGATAGGTTCTGTTGCTACCTTTACCAACTCTTTTTGTTCAAAAATAACTTGGATTGAAGGCCAAGTATCATTTACAGAGTCAATGATATTGACCCACAACATTTCCTTGGTTTGTCCAAGTGGTTTCTCCTGTGTTAATTCCTTCTCTAGGACCTTAATTCTCTCACCCATTCTCTAGGCCTTTTGTGTTTATTCGTTTTGCTTGAGTTGGGCAAGTTTACAGTCAGTTTCCAAAATTGCCACCTTTTCCTCTATTATTTTCATCTCTATAGCTTGGATGGACATTTCTTCCATGTCTTTAATCAATTCTGATGCTTTTATCTCGATGCACCTATTGTTGTTGTAGGTTCTATTGTGACTAGCAATGCTATGGCAGGTGGAGTAGTGGGTGCCAGTGATGCTACCAGTGTGGAAGGAACTGTTGTGGATATTTTAGGGATCACATCCTTGGAAGTTGTGTCCATATAACTTTGCTTTGATTTAATTAATGTTTCCAACTCCTTCTCTATCTCCTTAAGTTGATCATTTTGTTTCAAGACCAAGTCCATCAACTCCTCATGTCTGGTTTGATTCTCTAGGACTTTTAGAGTTTGAGGATGTTGTAGCTTGGGTATTTTAAATTGCCTCTTAAGTGCAACAATGTATTCATTTTTATTTTTAATACGCTGCTTCGTGGCTTTTATATCCTTGGGATTGTGTCCCAATTTAATTACTAAGTCCTCTAAGGACTTGATCCTTGTATCCTTGGCCTATGAGGAGGCATTTTCTAACTGAAATTATGCAGATATGTTGTTCGAAGAATTTTGTAGCTTATGGGAAGCTATGGCTTTACATGTCAGGGTGGAGTATATCATCTCTCCAGCTTGTTTGTGAAGTTCAATCTGGTCTATGAGATGAATATCTTGCCAACACTTCAAAATCCACCTTGTTGAATTCTGATGCTATCTTGGGGAGTCAGGTTTGGCCCAGGTTGGAGCTGCAACATTTCATTAATGGACTCAACAGTGATGGTGAAAAGGAACTTCGGTTCATGAGACATGATGGTTCTATGACTGGGGATGTAGCATGCATAGCACATATGTACAATTTGTAGAAAAATGTGGACTTGGGGGAATTGGTACTTGGGCAAATTTGACTCCTAAAGGCCAATTTCATCAGCATGGTTTAGGTACTTGTCCCTACTTTGGAAATGTACTTTGAGCAAGGGTTCTAGGGCAATGGTATCTTTTATTTGAAAATATTTATTAGCTCAAGGAAGGTGCTCCATGTCTAAGTGAGGTGTAGAGATGGGCCTTACATCGATTGTAATTGGGGCAACCATCCTCAGTTCTTGTGGATTTGAGCATGGGGGGTGATTTAGGGTTTTGAGGGAAATGGAGGTTTTGTAGATGGTTATGACTTAAAGTGTTAAAATTGAAGTAATTTTGATCCTTTTTTCTTAATTATCAATCTTATGTGGGTGAATTGACTTGGAATTTGACAAGGGAGTTGGGTTTCCATAATTAAATACTTGGAATTGGGTGAAATTGTCTATAAATGGTGCTTGGTGGCAGTTGGAGAGGTTTGTACAAATCTGGTATGAACTAGTGCATGAGCTGGGTAGTTTGCAGCGTCTGTGGAGCAATGGCGGAGGTCTGTAAGCGAATTTGCTGTTTATAGGGGTCACAATGGATTTTCTGAACTCTCAAAGGAAAATGCGTGAAAAGAGTGAAAAGTTGCGAAATTAGGCTTTTATAGGAAAAATGGTTAATTTTGTCGGGTTTATTGATTGATGAATAGTGACGGTTTTCAGATGAATAGGGGAAGTGTTTTTGAAAGGCCATTGCACCGCTTTTGTGGCGTAGGTGGTATTTGGGAGGGGTCACCAGATTCCATTCATTGACTAACACGGGTGGGTGAAGGGCGGACATCGGGTTTGCTCGATATGGATGCAAGTCGTTGGATGTGGGGGAGGGATGATCAATGGTGATCAGGAGGTGAAGTTGTATGATAATTTACACAAAGGGTTTATGGGGGACCCATGGGTCTAATCATCGGTGGTAAAGGATTAGTTTAATTACTTAATCCCCTTGGGGTGCTTTAATGTGGGATTAAGGACTGTGGGCGAGGTTTTAATGTATTTGTGGGATATTGGGTAGTAATATAGTAATGTAGTTTATATAAAAAACTAAGGGGTGGGGTTAATTTATATAAGGGAGTTAAGTATATACAGGACAATGGATTTTTCAAAATTTTATATAATAATGTTAAAAAGTTAATATGAGGTGAAATAAGTGGAAGGGATATTGTATTTAGGAATACAAAATGTTATCTGCTTTTCATACACTTAGTACTTGGGATAAATGTATTTGGTGAGTTTTTTGCATAAAAGGGTTTCACATGGGTGCGAGTGACTTTTCCTAGGAAAAGTTGTTTAAACCTTAGGAAAAGGGGTTTTCTTAGGGAAATGAGGGGAAATGGATTCTTATGAAGGGGAAATGAATTCTAATACTTTCCCCCTAATTCATTAATCCGAGGATCTAGTCCCTCCAAAAGTCAGAGAAATGATCTGAGCCTTTTTTGACTTGTAGGTTTGAAGTACTAGAACTTTATTAATGGGAAATTAGTGAAGTGAAGAGGTGAAGTGGATGAAGGGATGTTAAACAGGATATTGTAAATTATTTCCTTTTCTTTGTTTACTTCTTATGCCTCTTCGAATAACGCATTTGAATCAATGACATAGGTGCTTTTTGTATAATTACATGACATTTCTGCAACCTTTCTACTACTTACCCATTTACATATCATACCATTTTTTCTTCACTTTATTAGGGTGAATTTAGGCTAGCAAAACCTTATCAATATTTTTGTTGTCTTTACAAACTAAACTAACTATTTCTAACCTTATATCATCCAAGGGATTAGATTACACTAATGAGCACCTTTTATTTAATCTACCTATCTAATGATCTGCCAAGATTACATTGTTTGGTCAGATTTTATTATCTAACTATGAACATAAAATTCAAAACATGAAATAGCCAATTTTAAACACTTTGACTACCACGATTTGTTGCATGAGTAACAAGTTGCACACAATATTTTATTATGAAAAAAAGTGAATCGCAGTGGCATTTTGACTTTCTCACTTTCATGGTGTCTTTTTGTCTTTTGGGGTTCATATATTTTCATTTTTTAACCTTTTTCATTCTTTTTGTCCTTTGATTATCCTTTTACGACATACCCCCTTTATATTTTTTAATTTTTTAATATGAAAAAATTTGCAGAAAGCAAAGGTATGTACAATATTACAAGGCTTAATCTTAGTCATTCAAAATTATGACTCCTATTGGTATACGAACCTAACAGAACCTTAACCATTCTCGTTCATCACTTGAATTTGCATCAAAATCATTTCATAATTACCATTCTTTGGTTCTCATTTGGATCACTAAATACCTAGATGAACATGAGTGCTCCTTAATGATCCTATAGCCAGGTAAGTGTGCCATTGGGGTTGGTTTTCGATTTTTGGTACAAATTCTTTGTTAGTTACAATTTTGGATAAATCAAAATACACAAAAATACTTAGCGAAATACTACTCTAGCATAAATCCAAAGACATTAAAGACTACCATGTTAATACTCCATGAACACTTCATTTCCATGTCATATTCCAAATCATCCCACTACCACATAATGTTCATTATTGGTGCCACATGTCACATTAAAACCTAAAAATAATAGCAAAAAGTGCCATGTTTCACCTCCTCATGTACAACATCAATCAGTTTTCCACCTAGAATTACCTACCATGCCATTTAAAACGTGTTAGGCCTCTATACAACTAGTGTAACCTCTTATTCTTATTAGTACAACCCCATTATTATATGTTTGTACCCATGTAGTCCCCATACTATTATTATTTTTCCCCATAAAAGCCCACTATTGTTATTATTGTGCCCTTACATTATTATTCTTATGTCGACTCTAATTATATTATGACCCCTCAGACTCCTATATATAGAAAGGAGGTCTTGCCATTTGTATCATCTAAGAATTGTTGATTTGTGTAATGTAAAGGAGGTTGCCCCCTTGAAGAGTCTTATTTCTAAGGTGTTGATCTATCTTTTCTATATTTTTGTGAGTTGGTTTCATAACATTTGGTATCAGAGATTTGGATTCTAGGGTTTCACTGCTCCAAACAAGCCATCCTGGAATTTTCACTATAATTTTCTTTTATGACATTTCAGAAGCTAAAAAAAAACCCGTTTGACACGAAATCGTGCAAAACCTCGAGTCCAAATTTCATATCTTGTCCCACTATATTTTCATATATATGATCTAAGGAAGTTAGGGTATTTGCAAGCTCCAATCTTTCATTTAAAGCAGGTCATCGTGGAATTTTTTCTATACCTTCTTTTATGCGACGTTTCAAAAGTAGAAAGAATACCCATTTGAGAAGAAATCAATCTGAACTTTACGTCTGAATTTCATATCTTGTATTGCTATATTTTCGTAGCTATGATCTGAGGAAATGAGAGAGTTTGCAGACTCCCAAATTACATTCCAAAACAGGTGACCAAGGGAAATTAGTCATAACATTTTTTATGAGCATCAGATTGAAATTTCATAAGAAGTTTCAAAAAAAAAAACTTCATGTAGTTTTCTATATATTATTTTTAGGTACTAAGAACTAAATAGTGAGACATGGCATGTTGTACTAGTTTTCTCCATTGAACTAGTCTATAATATGATCACCGTGGGAGATTTGGCGTAAATCTTTCTTGGATAATCAAATTCTGATCAGACTTGTGGGATTAGCAAGATAACTCATAGATCTATTGGAAGAACAAATTTCAGAACTTGGAGATCTGAAATTACAGAGTTACAATCGTTTCAAGATCGAGCTTCTAAAATCGAGAAAAACTGAGATGAGGAAATTTAATGGCAAGGATCCGGTAAATTGGATACTATAGATGGAGAAATATTTTGATCTACATGGTGTACCACTATTACAAAAGGTATGTATTGCATCTTCATATTTAGAAAAAAGATCAATTTTTATGGTATAAAGGGCTTTGTTCTCGTAAACCACTTGTTACGTGGCTAGTTTTCAGAGAGGAAATTATAGCACATTATGAGGATACAAAGAGCAACACCTTCTTTAGAGAAACACCACAACAATTGGAAGAAAAAAGAGCAAAAGGGCTTTATTACAATGTGGAAAGAAAAATTATGGCATCAAGGAAGTCTACCCCTCACAAATATAAAGATGGAAGTGTTGTTTCTCCTAGCCTTCAACAACCTACAAGGGTTACACACAAACAATTGGAAGAAAAAAGAGAAAAAGGGCTTTGTTACAATTGTGATAAAAAATACATTAAAGGTCATAAGTGTGTCGAGAAGAAATTATTTTACATTGATTGTGGAGAGGAGGAAGAAAAGGATCAAGAAATGTCAAAAGAAGAGTATAGACACCAAGAACCAACCCCAGAGAAAGAAGAAATGAATCTGACCATATGTTGTAAAGCATTAGAAAGAATTACTACTCCTCAAACTCTTAAGATAGAAGGGCATATCAAGAAGAAAAAGGTTCTAGAAGTGAAATACCACATGAAGAAAGAAAAAATAAATGCGACCATATCTTGTAATGTAATGGCTGTAATTACCACTCCTCAAACTATCAAGATAGAAGGACATATCAAGAAGATAAATGTTCAAGAAGTGAAAGATCACATAGAGCATCAAGAAATGAATCCGGATGTATCTTGCAATGCACTCGAAGAAATTATCATTCCTAAAACTCTCAAGATAGAAGGCCATATCAAGAAGAAAAATATTCAAGCAATGAAAGATCACATCGAGCATCAACAACATGTTCTACAACTTTTAAAGGATAACAGCACTTTGGTGCAAAATCAAATGAAACAATAGGTTGATCGACATCGCAATGAAAGAAGTTTTGATGTAAGCGATTGGGTATTTTTATGGTTACATACATACAAGTAAATTTCCCTCAAGAAATCTACTTATGAGAAGGAAATGTTGGCAATACTACACACACTTGACAAATGGCGACCTTACCTAAGGGGAAGACACTTCAAGGTAAAAATTGCTCATGATAGTATTAAATACTTTGTAGAACAAATATTATCTTCTAAAGAGAAACAAAAATGGGTCACAAAGATCTTGGGTTATGACTTTGAAATCATCTACAAAAAAGGGAAGCAAACTGTTTTGGTAGATGCACTCTCAAGAAAGGATGAGGATATGGAAGCATTGTTCTATGCCATTTCCATTACCCAACTAGATTTGATAAACGAAACAAGGTATGAATGGAAGAAGGATGAAGAAGTGTGGCCAGTCATTCAAAATTTGTAGAAGATCCCAGTTCAAACAATATTGTCAGAACTTGACGAGGAAGTAAAAATCATATTGGAGCCTGTAGCAGTCATAGAAAAAATACTTAACAACTACAAAATTGATCAATTTCATATTATCTCATCAAGTGGAAGAACTTACCTGCTAAATATTTCACATGGGATGACAATAATTTTATACAGGAGCATCAAGAACTACTCAAGCATTGAGGACAACACTTTTTGAAGGAGAGGGGTATGTTAGGACCCTATACTACTAAGGTATCCCCTTATTGTTATTAGTACAACCCCCTTATTATATTGTTGTACCCATGTAGTCCCCATATTGTTATTATTATGCCCTTATTATTATTGTTATGTCAGCTTTGATTATCTTTTGACCCCTTAGACTCCTATATATAGAAAGGAGGTCTTGTCATTTGTATCATCTAAGAATTTTTCATTTGTGTAATGTAAAGGAGGTTGCCCCCTCGAAGAGGCTTATTTTTAAGGCTTTGACCTATCTTTTCTATCTTTTTGTGAGTTGGTTTCATAACATAATGTGGGATCCACCTACTGACCAAGACAATGAAATTTGGAATCCATGTACCTTGCTAAGGTCCTAAGGTACGTGGATGCCTAGATACATGCTAGAAGCTCATATAACACATATTTCATTAAAATTGGAAATATTTTATTACAAGGACATCACAATAATTGAGTTTTTTCGTTATTTTGAAAATCTACATCCACTATTTACTTCCAAATTTAATGAAATATGTGTTATATATGCAAGAGGCTCAAATACATGTAAGAGGCCAACATACAATATTTATTCTAATATCCACCTTGATGGTGATATTTGGAAATTCCTTTGCGCTTGGGAAGGACACCTAATATTCAAAGGGGAGGAATATAATATTTCATACATCCACCCTGATGTATATTCATCTAGATTATTTCACACCTATGCTGTAGTGGCTACAACACCCTCCAAAATTTTGGCTTACGTACAAACTTCAGAGCCTTCTTGGATTTTCCTTTGATGGTTGCAAACACTCGAGCTCACCCCATGAACTCTTGTGAAGTCTTTTCGCCCTTTTACTTGTTTGACCAACGGTCATCTTTTGGAATATGATGAGTTTGAATGTTTGTCTTTCTGTGTTTGGGTTTTCTTCACTATGTAAACACCCATTGCACTCACACAAAAAGTTGTAAGCATTGTTGTGCAAGTGTCATCACGATCATGCAAAGGTCTATCACAAGTTTCACACTTGCCTCTCTCAACTCTAAGATAATCTCATTTGAGGCATGTTTTGTCTTATTGTCATGGCAGTCTATGTTGTCTCATCATTAATTATGGTAAGTGTACGATCACAATGTCAGTCTGCACAAGTTCACCTACTTTTGACACTTAGCCATTTTCCTAAAAATATGACTGACTAAACAATCCTCTTCCATTGGACCCCAACTAATCTTCATTGCATAGTATCAACCCTCAGTGACCCTGATATGTTGCCTAGAACTATGCAGTACTTAGGTTCTCCTCCAGTTTAGCTGCAGTATGTAATCCCCGAGGTGAGCATCCTATCTACCTCCAAGAATTGTGCAAAGATTGCCTCCATGACAAAATTGAACTACCCATTTCTGAAGCACAGTCATCATGCCTCCTTCCCTACTGGAATCATGTATTACTCTGAGATCTCTATGTGCATTGTTCTCCAAAGCTGAATATACATGCATAGGTGGTTATCTTTTGTGTTTCTCTGCCCTATTATAAGAGATTTGTAGAATTTCCAAGCTAAACCTTGTTTCCTTGCTCTGCATTGCCTTTAGAAAATTGCATAGAAACGTCTAGTAGTTCCCTTGTTTCCTTTCTTGAATTATTCCTAGAAATTGTACAGCCATGCTCAATAGTTCTCTCATTAGCCCTACTCTATCTTCCCTTTGAAAAATGCACAAAATTTCTGAGCATTCCATCTTCAACCCATTTGTATCTTCCCTCTGGAAAGTGCGCAAAATTTCCAAGCATTCCCTTTGCATCCCATCTCTGTCTTCCCTTTAGAAACTGCATAGAAGTCCCCAACAATATCTCTACAAATCTACTCTATCTTCCCTCTGGAAACTGTACAGAACTCTCCATTTGTCCCTTTGCATCCCTCCTCTAGCTTGCATCTGAGAAATAAGCAAAGGAGTCACCCGTTAGGGTCCCACCTTGCAACAGACACTGGTTACTTTCACTATGCAATTATGCCTTCGAGTGGTCAATGCCCGGAGGTGTCCCCCCATAGGGTCCCACCTCAAAATTGACGTTGGTTACTTTCACTATACAATTATGCCTTCGAGTGGTCACTGCACAGTTTTTCCTCACATTGCAAGCTATACTCCTAGAATTCCTCATTCCAGCTTGAGTTACGTTATGCACGGTCTTAGTGAAGTATCCTCCCTCCATGTAACCTGGAACACAAGAACAATGTATCATGCTAGACTAGGAGGTTCTGTATTTGATGCTGTCCCATCATGAGTGAATTGCAGGAATAGGTACACTCATAGATCATAGTGAGATGATGAATGAGATGAAGAAGGAGTGAACATGCTATAAGATTTTCTCACATCTTGACGGACACACCAAGCATATCAAGTAACAATTGAAAGGAAAAAATGCGTTAAACCATCAAGAAATACCAAGACCATTGAAAACCCCACAACACTGTGCCATGTGGAGGAGAAGACAAAGCACTCCAAGAGTACATCCATCACTTAGTGGGGCAAAAACTTGACATGGACACCACAGTCTGCCACTACATGTCAGCAGTCTCATGTTGAGTTGTTTCATGTGCTGCATTGGACATGTCACCACTATGGGCCATATCCATTGTAACTGAATGTAACTTAAGGTGAAGTCTAATCAATGCACACAAGAATTCAAAGAGTCATCTCAGTTGAAAATTCATGGGAAGTTGAATAACCCCCCCATTTTATGAGTAAGGAATTTTCACCTTGGCTCCTCCCACATAGCCTTGAGAGTAGACAGTGAGTTCTTTGAGGAGCGAGGAGCGACTCCAACGTCGCACTACTAGGTCTAGTGATGTATGGTGTAGAGGTGTATCTTTAGACTTTTTTTTAATTCATAAGTGTGTTAAGAAGATCACATTTTCATGCACGTTTTGTAGATGTTTGTAACACTACTCTTTAAAAATTTGTAATGCATGTTTGCTTAACCTGTACTAACATAGTTGAACTACTTGGGATATTTTAGTAATGACATTGTTGAAGATGTTTTTTATTTCTTATCATCATTGTCTCATCCTTGTGGACTACTCCACAGGAGACTCGATAGACCTTCTTTGTTTTCTTGTTATAATGACCATCACATCCATGTGGAATACTCCATTTGTTGGTGTACTTGTTGTCCCCTTAAACGTAGTTTTAACAACTACCACTTTTGTTGTGGATTATTCCACTTGATGCTAGATAGACCATTTATGGTTCATGTGTGTCTCTACCTCAGTGGTAGTACTAACTCTCATTTAGAGTCTCACTTTAACCTCCCCCTTTATATTAAGAGAACCTTGACACAGTTACATTACACACTAATGAGGCACACCTCCCTTGTTTTCTGAAGATACTAGTGTAACAATCTAATGTGCTGATAAATAAAGCCAAGGAAGATTTCTAATTATATGGAAATCGAGCCTTCTTACTAGATGGGACTATTACACCAAATGGTGTGATGTCTAGTTGGGACTTGAAATTGGGGAGATTCCCTTTATTGGGTGAAGTATAATCAACTATGTATATTTCTCTTTTAACTTGAACTTGGTTTACATTATTTAGGAAAAACAATTATTTTGAAGTAGTCATCTCCTCATTCCTAAAAAGCTAGAGGAAGTGATACATACCA
The DNA here is from genome assembly GCA_000404065.3 of Pinus taeda. Lineage (NCBI taxonomy): Eukaryota > Viridiplantae > Streptophyta > Pinopsida > Pinales > Pinaceae > Pinus > Pinus taeda. Next base: position 194,098 of record APFE030094439.1, read on the forward strand.
TTCGAAAGGTCTTACAAAAAGGTATCCAACCATACATCTTTGATTCTCATTTAAAATAGAAATCATACATCTTTGATACTCATTCTCATTTGAAAGAGAATAGGTGTCCTCATAAATGAGATAACCAAACTTCATCTTCATCCTTGCCATCAAGATAAGAAACATTAATGGAAACAGATGACTTTTTGGAGATCTCGAGAAATAGATGATTTCAATGGGGGAACCTCTAGCAAGCATAATTATGCAATTTTGCCACATTGTTCTTTCTTTATAATCTTTGTCATGCCATTAGAGTTGATTATATTTTATGGTTTCCCTGTGATACCCCTTAATTCAACTTCCTTTCCTTCTAAATTATTTTTCAAGAAACTTTCTTGAAAATTAAAAACTATTGTACCCAACGATTGTAGCCATTGGACTCCTAGTATAACATCAACACCATAGATTGGAATGGAAAGCATTGGACTATTCAAAACATATTCTCCCATGGATATCTTGATATTATGGCACTTTCAAGAGAAATTTATGGTTCCTCCATTTAAATCATCTATTGACACTCTAGTGCTAGATATAGGAAGCAATTCAATTCCTTTGCTATGTTACAATGAATAAAATTATGGGTACTTCCCAAATCAATCAACACTATTACCTTTTTCTTCTTTATATGTCCTTCTATATTGATAGTTTGAGAAGTGGTAATTCCAGCCAATGCATTACAAGATATAGTCGGATTCATTTCTTCTTTGTCTAGGGTTTCTTCCTCGTGTGTATCTTCTTATTTTGATTTTTCGTGTTCCTCTTCACAATCTATGTAAAATAATTTATTCTTATCACACTTATGACCTTTAGTGTATTTTATATCACAACTATAAAAAATCCCTTTTGGTCTCTTTTCTTCCAATTATTGTGGTGTCAACCTTGTAGGTTATGGAAGGTGAGGAGAAAAACCACTTCCATCTTTATAGTTGTGATTGGTAGGCTTCCTTGTTGCCATAAGTTTTCTTTCAACTCCTCTTGCCAACATAAATGCCTTCTCTAATGAATCAGGTTCCCAAAGGTGCACCTCATGTTGGATTCTACCCTTTAAAGTCCCTATGAACACATCAATCCTATGCTCCTCTCGAATATATTTTCCCCTTATATTGAATTTTCGGAAGTCCTCAATGTGCCTCACCATTGAACCCTTTTTTTTGAGATTTACATATTGGCTAAAAAGTGTGTCTCTTTTTGTATCCTCGTATTGTGCTATCATTTATATCGTAAAAATTTCCCAAGTGACAGTTTATTTATGAGAGAAAAGCCAACAATACCATACAAACTCACTAGGTTCCAAATATAAAGTCATAGTTTGTACTTTTTTTGTGTTTTCACATTATGGAGATCACAATATTTCTCCATCTATAGTATCCATGTTACGAGATACTTTCCATCAAACTTCCTCATATCAATCTTTGGAACATGGTGGCTCCTCAATCCAACATTAGAGTCTATGCAATCATGACTAACATTTATTTTGTTCTCATTATGGGTTTCCTCTACTACCTTTTCACCATTAGGATGCATTTCTTGTAGCAAGTTTGCCAAACCTCCTTTCAAACCTTCCATGTCTTTCTTAAAATCTTTGTAACAACCCTGGTGAAAATTCCATATAATAAATGTTAAAAACAATAACCATAGATGACTAGGACACGTATTCCAAGATGAATGTTAGGCAAGACATCTTGGGGGTATTCATTTGATTGTTTATGGCTAAGGAAATTGGCAAAGCCAATGGCTAAGGCATTAAAAGGTATTTTATCACATTTATTTTTAAAAATAATGTAAATTAGGAGAAAAAGAAGGTGAAAGGTCACAGGTTGCATGTGAGGAAGAAAATGAAGATAAATAATGGAAATTGAAGAAAACAGAGGCCTCATTCATAAAAAGGCTTATGAGTATCATTTGGTAAGCTTTGTCAGTTTAGTTTTGGAGCTCTCTCATTATTCTCTTGCTCTTTCATACTCGTGGTTACTTGGAATTTTCTCGGAGAACTCTTGGAGGGTGTGGCATACATGGATTCTTGGAGCAAGAAGGCAAAGGAAGTGTAGGAAAGCACAAGAAGGCATCAACATCAGCAGCTACATCAGATTTTCATGCAGGTATTGAGTTGCATGTATGCTTTATTCACTAGTTTTGGCATGCATGGCACATACATGTGGTTTCTTGGTTGTTATTTGTCATTGACATGGAGGATTTCCTAGATCGATAGTGGACTTCCTAGCCTTGCCATTTCCTGGATAGCCCTAGTGATTGTGGGTTTACTTTCATTGTTTTATCTTGGTTGGTTCTCATGTTTCCTTAGCTTGGGTTGAGTTATTAGTCCTCGAGGCCTTGGGTGAAAAAATGCTCTAGAAACCTTGTAACAACTTGGGTTGAGTTACTAGTCCTAGGAGCCCTGGTTGGATGAACACTCTAGAAGCCCTTGGTGGGTTGAGTTATTAGTCCTAGAATCCTTGGTTGGAAAAATGCTTTGGAATCTCTATATAAGTTGTGGGTTGAGTTACTAGTTTTGGAATCCTTGGCTGGAAAAACACTCTAGAAGCCCTAACAGGATTAGATGAAGACTAATTTGATGATGGTTTTCAGTGATGTTTGACCATTAGGTGGAATCATTGATTGATGGGTTGAGGTGTGTGGCCTCTTGAAGCTCTAGATGAGTTTTGATTGATGTGTTCTATGAGATCCCACATTCATGCTTGGAATATGGCATGAGGGTGACTGGCTGAAGAGAGACTCGACTCAGCCAATGTATGGTCAGGTGGAACATGGTAGTCCCTTCTCCGGTTGGTTCATTGCATTTATTAATGAAAAAAATTCATTCCCTTGATTTTTATGTGCAAATGTACTGATGTATATATGGATTTCGATGGATTATGTGTTTATTGTATTTATGTTCCTATTATGTTATTTTACACACATTTATGCTGGAGGTTGTTATAGAGTGGTATCAGAGCATGGTTCAAACACTTGGACTGGATGGGCTCTATCATAGGTAAAATGAAGAACAAAGGTTAAATTTTAGACTTTCCTATTATATCTGCTATAACTTTTCTTTTGTGGAATATTAATAGTCAAAAATTTTGTCCACACTGAAGGTAAATCCCACTGATAATGTGGTAAAAATTTCAGATATTGGTTCACAACACTTTGGGAATTATGATCTAAGGAAGATGACCTTCTAGAATGCACCTTTAAATAGGTCACGTTGGAATTTCTACAATAACTTTTCTTCTGTAGGCATTTAGAAGCTGCAAAATCGTCCAAATTGAGTGGCGATACTAATGATTATGTGGTAGAAATTTCAGATATTGCATCAAAATATTTTATTTGATATGAGAAAAGGAAGTTAAGTCATTTGAATGATCTTAAAATTAGGTCTCAAACAGGTCACATTGACATTTATGCTATAACTTTTATTCTGGACATTGTCAGGAGCTGAAATGTTTTCCACAATGAGAGGACATCCCACAAATATTGTGATAAAAATTCCAGGCATTTATTCACTATATTTTAGGAGATATGACAAGTGTAAATTGAGCTTTCTCAATACTCCTATAATCATGGACCAAATAAGATTGTGTTGGTATTTTGTTATAACTTTTGATCTATGAAATCTCAAAAGTTGAAACTTGAGCCATAGTGAGGAATAATTCCACTGATCATATGGTTTAGTTTCAATAAATTTTACTACTACCTTTTAGGTCATATGCATTGAATCATTCGCTATATTAGTTTCAATGCAAAGTGTTTGATGAAATGCTTAAATGGTTCAATGATTAATTGCACACAAACTGTTTGATAAAATGCCCCAATGAGTATGGTGTTTGTGGTTGGGGATAGTATTTATGTGTAATAGTATTTTTTTAGTTGATATATTCTTACTTGTATGCAAATAGTTTTCTATATTAGTTTGCATGTAAAGTGTTTGAAGAAATGCTTACATGCAAATGTAATAGTGTAGTAGTTGTTTGAAGAAAATGTAAAAGTATGGTTATTGTTTTAAGAAAATGTAATTTTTCTTAGGTGGGATAGTATTGTAGTATGATAATATGAACGTAGTTGATCTATGCCTATTTGCATGCAAATAATTTGAAGAGTTGCATGTAGGGGATTTGAAAGTTGCATGCAAGGAATTTCAAAAGTTGCATGTAAGGAAATGGAAAAGTGGCATGGTTTTAGTTATGATGTTACACATGGAATAAGTGAAATATTTTAGACTTAGTCTCATACAAATGTATGTTAAATAAAAATCAATCTCTTTTCAAGTGTGGTTAAATTTAGTAGAGACTTGGAGATCCCATTTCCATAATTGGACATTGGAGGTCGGACCATTATAGTAGCTTCCTCTTTCTACCTTAGTGTGGACCATGGATAGTAAGAGGGTAAGCTTATAGGTTGTTAGTATTGGTGAATATTGATTTCAAATTAATAGACGCGATGTTTTGATTTTCAACTCACTGTGTATGGATTATATGTCACTTACATGTTGATTTCATGATACTTACTTACATATTTGTATGTTAGGTTACATTCTTGAATATTTTGGATTACATGTATTAATATTGTAGGATGATTACAAGATTCAATCGCTTATGTTTGACTACATGCAGTTATGTGTATTGGTAGTTGGTTTGGCATTTCTTATGCATATTTTTGGTTGCATGTGTCAATGTGCACAATGGAGTAATGGTTATTGTCATGCAAGAGGTCATGGTTTGTGTAGTTGATATGGTCATGCATTGATGATTGGACTCTCGTTAGAATGATGAGTATATTCTTTTGTACTCATTGTTTATGTGTGTATATGCAGTTGTTATGCGTGTATGGTCTTGGTTATGATTATGCATGTATAGTAGGTCAAACATGCCTAGTGAAGTCATTGTATACAATTTAGGTCATTTTGTTGCTATTGGATGTTATGATGCTAATGTGTTGGCTGAGATATAGTAGGAGATGTAGATCATTATAGTGAGGTTGCAAAATTAGACTTTGGGGTAAGAGTAGATTGTCATACAAGTATTTTATGTTCGACATGTAGGTATGTAAGTTAAGGATTTGATATACATTACATTTATGTATGCCTTTTTATGTTATGGTTATGTTCATGATAGACGTTGGTTGATTAGTGTAGTTATATTAATATGCACTTGTCAGATAGTAAAGAATGATAGTAACATGTAGTCGAATGCATTGTTGTTATTGTTTTATATTAGATAACCTCATGATTATGCTATATGTTGTTGATGAGTGTGTTATAGGTTAACTTGTTGATTGTTATATGAAAATTATCTTGATGATTCAGTTTTATGTTGTTGACGAGCATGATATATAGCGTATTGTTGTTATATGCTATTAACTTGATGATTAGGGTATTTCATTGATATGTTTATGTTATAATTTGGATTGGTCATATGTGACACAAGAAAGACCTATGATACCCACAGTATGCATATGAAATGCATACATCCTATTTATCCCAGGAATTCCAATTATCCCTACAAGTCAAATCTTCAAGAGTTAAGGTTTAAGTCCCCCTTAATTAATCTCAGGTGGAATGATTTGGTAACTAATCACAATTGACCGTTAATCAATCCTTTCCATCGGGACTCTTTTCACCCTCATAAACTTTCGTTAGTATTTATGCCCGCACATATTAACAAAACCCCTCTCCTTAACTTTGGTTATATACAAACTTAACCCATAAAACCTTCTACGTTTTATTTCTACTATAATTCTTATATAATAGAAATACTCCACAAAGCGTACATGAACTTAACTTTTCACATTTCCTTAGCCTTTGCACACTTACCAATGCTTTCCTTTATCGCAATTGCAAGATTCAAGGGACTCTTCAAAATATGGCATTCAGAACTCCCAATCTACACGATGCGATTACTCTTTCCACTATTGCATGACCTTTATACATTCATTCCTCACCATTGATTTCATCCATAAGATTCAATGGTTGTCCCGATCTCGTGGATCACACTAACATATGACTCTTCGTCGCATTCCTAAGACTCCTCCTCTCGCATGCGATAACCTTCTTGAGTCTGCTTTGCTTCATGAATCACAAAAATTCTCGGGTCCGCTCAACATCACACATCACAATATTGTGTATCGAAGTTGTTTAGGGCCAAGGTACATCTATTATGGAATACTGTGATGCGAACTAATTAGTGATCACATCAGACATCAGACATCACACTTTCTTGAGGCCCAAGGTTCATTCACTCACAAAGGAAATATTGTGATGCAGGGTCCACTGACGATCCTCTACTATTGATCCAAACACTTGATCTAATAGTCATCAATGATATGGCACATTTCATATCACAAATCAATTAAGCCAGGGTTCACTCACTCCTGAAATATGTTGCGATGCGATTCTAATTTCTCCATTGTATGCGACTTAATCCTCACTGCTTGTTATGAACAATCTCACCCATTGATTGTATAGATCCAATGACTCCTGCGCCTCGATGCTTCACTTCTTCATTCTTCTCTTCGTTTGGGTTTTATGCCATTTCTTCAATGTTATTCTGTGGTTTCAGATTACTTCAGGGTTTCTGGTTCTTTCATTGTTCTACCATGCAACTCTCTCCATAGCTTAACTCTGCATAGTCTTTTGATCACTGTCACTCCTATACTTTACATTGATACTTCAATCGATTCAACTATCCATTACGATCCTCCATATCATTATTATTCATTGTGTTATGCCCGAACTCTGCCTGCATACATATACTATGTAGAACCTCTGATTCACACAAAACTTATCATTCAATACTCAAACCACACATTTACACAGTTAGGAATTGAATCTCTGTATATGTATATATAATATAATGACTGTGTAATGAGACTATCTCTCTGGCCTAATTTTCTAATCAGTGGCCTCTGTTTCACAATCTTCCCATAGGCTTACAGTCACACTCTAACTACTCACTTGACTTACTAACTAGCTAACTAGCTAACCTCTAACTATGCCTTTTAGGCTTACATTTATATAAAACGATTCTACAACCAATTCCTAGTTTAGATCCATAAACTTCTCAACAAAATCCCAAAATCTCTTCTTTTTCTCTAAGGATCCCCTCTAATCCACAAAATCATCAACTAACTCCTAATCTAAGTTTTACAATTAATTCTCAAATCTCTCAATATCTCAACTATCCTAAATCTCTCAAGTTTTCCTACATTTGAAAACATTTAAAAATATGCCTCACTATTCTTAATTAAATCATTATTCTATATTCTCTCATTAAAATCACTCAAAACTCTTAATAATTACATTAGTTCAACACTTAGGAAACCAAATTACTTGGAAACACAAGGCCTCGTATGTCTAGTAAATATAATGATTTTTCTTGAGTTGAATTCTTCTGCATGAGACTCCCAAAGTAGAAAACATTCATGATCTCCTGATCATGTGTGTTTAGATGTTAATAGAAAACCTCCAGGGTCCCAAACTTTAGTTTGTAGTCGTCTGAATTCTCTGCACTTTCGTTGTTGTTGTACGCATGTTGTCTTCTATTTCATCTTCCTCTCCTTGTCAATCAAGTTCAAAATCTAATTGATCATCCTTCTAGCTGCCATCAATCTCCTCCATACGAACTATTTCATCATTAACTTCCATAATTCTTCAATCTCCATTCCCATCACATCCTTAGACTGGTCCATATTCTGCCACTTACTTCAACCTCTTTCTCTTTGTTTCAAGTTGTTGTTGTTGTCCACTAGCTCTTCAAACTATTGTTATTCTCTTTGAAGTTGTCAAATTCTATCACTTACTCTTACTTTTTCTTCCTTCCTTTCATCCCTACCCTCTTTCATGGTTATCTGTTTCTGCATTGAATCTAGACTTTCCAACATTCTCTCGAGCAATTGAACATATATGTTCCATGGATTAAATTCTTCCATAGAATCCTCTTCTATTGTCTTTACTTGGTTGCTAATCTATGCTAAATATCCTCCAGCATCTGCAACTAAACCTACACTCATAAAACAATTACGAGAATAAAAAACATAGTGCATAGAAACACTTCAGTATACTGCTCTCGTTTCTCCTTTTCTATCAACACATCAGTATGATGATTCAACCCCTTTAAAGAATTCTCTAATGTACTCTCAAGACTATCAGTTAGTCTTCCCTCCACATCATCTGCTCTAATGATGTATTTATGGTCTTTCCCACTGTAGTGAACTCCTTCGTCTGCAATCACACTGTCATACTCTGAATTTCACAGCAAATACTACATCATTTTAATTTCTCTTTGACACTTGATAAGTAGCTCATCATTACTTATGATTCCTACATTTATACGAAAATTATCAATTTGAAAATTACAAGGTTCAATGGTCTCAACTGTCGCTTCACATATCAATTCTTCATATTGAGTTTCATCTCCTTTCAAAAGAAAATTTTCCTGTGTTGTTACAACTTCAAACATCAATATATTACTAAATTCTTTATGCTGCAATAATTCACTACTTTTCTGATTCAAGAGACATTCCCCATCATTATTTAATTAAGAGGTTTTATCTTCTAAAGGATACTCTTCCATACTATTGACATCTTCAAAAGATTGCCCATCCTCTGTGAAACCTGTAATCACATCAAAATTATTATATTCAACAATATAAGGATTTACATTCTCCTGCTGGTCTACATTTGTCCAATAGTTTAGAAAATCATTAATAGTTCCTTCTTCTTCACCCACAAATTCACCCTACTCTGGTTGACAAATGGACACTTCCATTTCCAACTAAGCTTCTCTAACTTTTTTAATAAACCACCTTACATGCCTCTATTTTAGCCTTCTCTGCAACTTATGCCACTTCACTAGCTTTTTCTTCAAGACCCAATCTTGTCTCTGTCTTTCCTCCAGTATCATCCTCAATACATCAAGTTGTTCTTTCATCTTTACAATCTCTTTGTAAATTTCCTATTGACTCATTCTCTTGCCATTTTCCTTGGCATCCTCATCCTTCACTTTTCTTCTGTTGTGGTATTCACTAGAACCTCTGCTATGACTATCAATAGTCATCTTCTTCTGCATCTCTATGAGTTCTTCACTGACTCACTATGAGCTGCATTAAAGCCTCTGCAACAGCAAGTCCTCCCTACTGCCAGTTATCTCACCAAGCTTTCCTTTGTACTTGGTCTTTTGGCAAGCCCTTGGATCCCTATCTCTGGAACCTCTTTCGAGCATTTCTCTCTACTCCTTCTAGGCTTCAACTCATTTGCACCTTCTAAGAACACAATTATCCTCTTGTATTTCAATCACCATGAAATACTTGGTTCTGATGACCTCTTCTTTCACTTAGAAACTCTTACTAGCTTCCTTATTTACTTAGTAATTCTATCCACATCCTTTGTGGAATTACCTTTGCGATCTTTCCCTAAGCTGCAACAATACCTCTACAGTAACAAGTCTCCTCCTTGCTACATATGCCTCGCTAATCTTCTTTCCTCTTAGCTTAGTCTTTTAGCATTTTTTTGGTTCTTTCCTCTCGAACCAATTGAGAACTCCTTGCTCTAGGTTGCTCCAATATTCTATCCTTCTTTCGTTGTTACCTGTGCATCAATCTAAAATCCACACATTCTCTAATCTTCAAATCAAATTTAAACAAAACATATCACCTTACTTTCAAGATTTCTACGTGATCTTGTTCCAACATTTTCTACATTTCGAATGGATTGTCCCCTATTCCCTTGCATCTGCAATTTCTGCTACATATTGTCTTTTTGTACCTATTATTTGTCATATTAGAATCTGATCTCCTCTTTCCTGCATACACATCTTCAAAACATAACTCTGTTCTAAATTTTCTCACAGAAAATTTCACACAGATTTTCTTTGTGCTACCTTAATACCAAATGTTTCAACCACAATTCTACTATGATACCAAAAATGACGTTGAAAATACTTGCGATACTCACAGTATGCATATGAAATGCATATATCATATTTATACAAGGAATTTCAATTATCCCTGCAAGTCAAATCTTCAGGAATTAAGGTTTAAGGCCCCCTTAATTAATCTCATGCGGAATGATTTGGTAACTAACCACAACTGACCCTTAATGAATCCTTTTCATTGGGACTCTATTCACCCTTATAAACTTTTGTTAGGCTTTATTCCCACACAAAACCCTACTCTTTAACTTTGGTTATATACATACTTCACCCATAAAACATTCTTTGCTTTATTTCTATTATAAATCTTATATAATATAAATACTCGAAAAAGCATACATGAACATACCTTTTTGGATTTCCTTGGCCTTTGCACACTTACCAATTCTTTGCTTTATCACAATTGCAGGATTCAAGGGACTCTTTAGAATATGGCATTGGGAACTCCTGATTTGCGGGATGCGATTTCTCTTTCCCCCGTTCCATGAAATTTATACATTCATTCCCCACCGTTGATTCCATCCATTAGATTCAATGCTTGTCGCATTCTAAGGGATCGCACTAACATATGACTCTTCATTACATTCCTAAGGATCCTCCTCCCGCGTGCGATAACCTTCTCAGGTATGCTCTGCATTGCACATCGCAAAACTTCATGGGTCTGCTCAACATCACACATCTCAATACTACATATCGCAGTTGTTTAGGGCAAAGGTACATCTACTATGGAATATTGCGATGTGAACTAATCGATGATCACATCAAGCATCACACATCGCACTTTCTTGAGGCCCAAGGTTCATTCACTCACAAAGGAAATATAGTGATGTGAGGTTCATCGGTGATCCTCTACCATTGATCCAAGCACTTGATCCAATCGTGAGCAATGATATCGCACGTCATGAATCATAAATCATTTAAGCTAGGGTTCACTCACTCCTGAAATATGTTACGATGTGATTCTAATTGCTCCATTCTATGCTACTTAATCATGGCGGCTTATCATGAACAATCTTGTTCGTTGATTGTATAGATCCAATGACTCCTATGCATCAATGCTTCACTTCTTCGTTCTTCTTTTCACTTGGGTTTTACACCATTTATTCAATGTTCTTTTGTGGTTTTGAATTGCTTTAGGGTTTTTGGTTCTTTCTATGTTCTTCTGCACAACTCTCTCCCGAGCTTAACTCTGTGTACTCTTTTTATCATTGTCACTCCTGTACTTTACTTTGATCCTTCAATCAATTCAACAATCCATTACGATCCTCCATATAATTCTTCTTCTCTGTGTTCTACCCAAACTCTGCCTGCATCCATATACTATGCAGAACCTCTGATGCACACATAACTTATCGTTCAACACTCAAACTACACATTTATACATTTAGGAATTGAATCTCTATATATGTATATATCAAAAAATGACTATGTAATGAGACTTTCTGTCTCTATGGCCTAATTTTCTAATTAGTGGCCTCTATTTCACAATTTTCCCATAGGCTTGCAGTCACTCTCTAACTACTAGCTTGACTTACTAACTAGCTAACTAGCTAACCTCTCACTATGCCTTTTAGGCCTACATTTATACGAAAGGATTCTACAACCAATTCCTGGTTTGTATCTATAAACTTCTCAAAAAAATCCTAAAATCTCCTCATCTCTTAGGATCCTCTCTAATCCATAAAATCATGAATTAACTCCTAATCTAAGTTTTACAATTAATTCTCAAATCTCTCAATCTCTCAACTATCCTAAATCTCTAATGTTCTCCTACATTCGAGAACATTTACAAATTTTCCTCACTATTATTATTAATTAAATCCCTATTTTAGCTTCTCTCATTAAAATCACTCAAAACTCTTAATAATTACATTAATTCAACACTTAGGAAACCAACTTCCTTGGAAACACAAACACAAGACCCCCTATGTGGACTAAAATACAATGATTTTTCTTGAGCTGAATGCTCTTGCATCAACATGCATGATGATTATGTTCATTGCCTTGAAGATCTTGATGCTATATGTATTGTGTTAACTTGGTTTGACCTATGTAGATGGTTATGGTTGCGATACTTAGGTATGAGATGGCATATTTTTGATATGGTGTCATACTAATCTAGATTCATCATACATATGTGATTATTTTGCATGAACGATAATGCTTATGAGCTTGTAATATGAACATGTTAGTGAGTTATTGTTATGGATATCATGATTTATGTTGACATGTTGTAAAGTTATATCTCACTAACTAGATTGATTATGTAGAAAAGATAGCCTCCCATGATATACATTAAGGTATGAGTTTTCTTATGTCATATTTTTGGTGCTTGGTTGTTTGATTATGGACTATTTGGCATTTGAGTGTTGGTGCCTAGTTGATTTATTTAACATGGTATGTTTGCAAGTTGTTGAACGATTGATGAATTGCTTAATATGAGTATGTGTTCAAATGATTTTTTTTAAGTTTATTGTACTAACATCTATGTATTGAGACAGATGATATGTACTTGAATGTAGTTAATAGTTGTAGCATTATGTCTAATGACTATGGATTATGACATGATTGTTTGTAAAAGTTGATTTCAAATTGATGAATTTGATTGTCATGATATTTGGAACATGTGGTTGACATATGTGAGCATGATGCAAGGAGTTGCATGGCAAGAGTGGTTGCCATGAAATATTGAAGAAGGCTTGGGTTGAGCTTTCCTCTGGAACCATGGGGATTGAGTCATGCTATTTGTTGTTAGCCTTTTTATTTTTGTCTTTTATGAATTATTGATCTCGATTGTAGCTTTGTTTATGTCTAGTGTATGGCCATACCACTTTGTTGGCTTTTATGGTCTTCTTCTTGTTTATTTCCTGCCTTTCCTTTTATATTTTGACTCTTGGGAATTGGTTGGGAAAGAGGAAAGTTGATGGAAATCTCAAGAGATGTGTGGTACCCAACAATGATATAAGACCCAGATGAAGCTTTGTGCATGAGTGAGCGTAGCGGAAGAGAAGACTATGACAGTTGGCTGGATTGGTTGGGTCCATTGTGGTAAATGGACAGTAGCAATGCAGGCACAACAAAGGTAACTAGAAAAGGTAAAGTAAATAGATTTGAGGCATCATATGCTTTGGCTATGTTGGGAACTATTGATCTCAGTGCTTGTGCATACATGAGGAAGTTCCAGCAAGCTAGACCTTATGTTATCTCATAATTATTTTATGATCATGATTATGTTGAAGTTTATATATGTATCCATGTATGTATGTATGTCATTTTCTCACGAGAACATGATTGTTTTATGATAAAAACTATATATGTATGTACGTATCCATGTATCTATGTTACTATCTAATAGGGTTGTGAAAGGAAAGTGAAACAGTGTGCTTTGCGGCATGCTAGGGTAAGCATGGATGAGATACCAGAAGCAAGGTTTCTTGGTAAGGACAATATGGTTTTGGATGTGTGGTACTACTGTTATGCATATGTTTTATATGTTGTACATGTTGCATCTATGATGTGTACACTTTTGGTGTTGTGTTACATAGCATGTGTACATGTTATTTATCCAATGTTACGTATAGGATGGTACAAATAGGCTTGTGCGAATATTGCATATAGGGTGTTGTATACATATTGCACTATCTTCATGATGTCTATGCAGCGTGTGTGCATATGGTTGTCTATGCTTGTTGGATATGTGGTGATATGTACAAATGATGTTGTGTACATGTTGGATATGCAGTGCTATGTACAAGTGGTGTTGCGTGCATGTGGTACACTGGTACTATGTACATATGGTGTGGTGTGCATGATTGTACAAGTGGTGTCATGTGCGTGTGGTATTGTGTACATATTGGCAAGGGGCGTTGTGTGCATGTGGTGCTATGTACATGTTGTGTATGTGGCTTTGTGTACATGTGGAGTCACGTACTTGTCATGCATGTGGTACTGTGTACATGTGGTATTGTGTACGCATTGTATAGTGGTGCAGTGTACATGTGGCATTGTGTATATAATGTGTAGGTGGTCTTATGCACATGAGATGTTGTGCACATGTTGTGCAAGTGGTATGATGTACTAGTGGTACTATGCACATGTTATATATATGGTGTTAGTGTACATGTGGTGTTGGGTGCATGTCATCCATGTTGAGTGATGGGCATGTGGTATTATGTATGTGTATTGTGCAGTCATGGTGTCATGACATATGCATTCATTGTGTTTCACCCTAGACATGTATTTCTGTTGGGTTGTACATCAGGTGTAGGTGCATGTATTGTGTTATACACAATATGTAGGCATATGTATTGAGTTATGTCGTACACTAGGTGTAGGTGTATGCATTGTATGTTAGGTGTTGATGCATGTGTTGCATGGAGTTGCATGTCATATGTGGTCGTATGTGTATGATTCACACTATGCATATGTGCACATGGTTGAGGAGAGGCACTGGATGTTTGTCGAGTGTGGGAACCAATCTAATGTGTTATAGAAAGAACCAGGGTAGAAGTAAGGATCAATGAAGGATAAGTATTGGTATTGTATTTTGGTTTTAGTGTGCATGTGATTTATGATTCTAGCCCATGATTATTACATGTGATCTATGATTTTGATTTATGATGGTTACATGTCATTTACGATTTTGATGGTTATGTTTGAGCTAACATGATGTGATATTTTTATACATGTTGACTTGGTCAAATATGCTAGTTTTTCTTGTTGTGAGAGGAAGTGAACATGATTGAAAATGTACCACATTGATGAGCTACCAATGGGGTATGATGTGAATTTATTTTAATTTATTTTAAAACTGATGGAAGCTATGTGCATGGTACAAGAATCATGATCGTGCCCGGTTGGGTAGTTGAAATCAACTACAAGAATTAACAGCTTGATATGGTAGTTTGGTGGTTGATTATGGTGGTTTGGTAGTTTCTTTATGATGGTTTAGTATCTGATTTATGTTGGTTTAATATATGCTTTATGGTGATTGATATTTGCTTTATGATGGTTCATATATGCTTTATGATGATTTCATATGTGCTTTATGTTGGTTGATACATGCTATATGATGTTTTGATATATGCCTTATGATGTCTCGATATATGCTATATGATGGTTCAAACCTAAGTTCTTCCAGTGGTTGGAACATCAGGTCTTTTCTATCCAGGACTTTCCATATACTGGGATTGATTTTCATGGTGACCCAGACATGGCTCTTCCTCCAGGAGAGCAGTGGGATGAATCAGGTAATCATTTTCAACTTTTCCTAATGTCAATTTTTATTTATTTTTATATCGTCTCAAAACTAATAGTAATAATGTTTTGAAATGCAGATGTGGGTCCACAGCGACCAGCCGCTCTCCGGCCTTTCGAGAGAAGGCAATCACTTGCACTAGCTCCAACCCCACAAGACGAGTTAGCAGAGACCTTGGCTGAGTTGGAGAGTCACTTAGAGCGCCTGACAGGGGATATTCCTGAGACGAGCATAGACGACATTCCTCTTTGGCTTCAGCGCTATGTGATTGGAGTCCGAGGACCTTTTAGGATGTTCCTTTGTAAGGTGGCCCGTGCAGTGGTTTCATATCGAGATCATCACCAGTGATGGGATGATCGCTTATGTAGTCACATGTGACATTTTACTTTTTGTACTTATAATTTTTGCCGATCATAAGGTGTTTTTCAACCTATGATCGAAGACGATGTATTTTTTGACACACTCGTATATATATATGATATCGTTATTACTAGCTTGTCTTGTTAAACATGTTATGGAATGTTTTTAAATTTACCTGTATGATTATCGCACATGTCTACTTAACATTTGAGAAGCAATTGCATCTGCTAATGTATTTAAAGATTTTGGAATATGCTGATATTCAATATAATCAAATTCACGTTCCAAGAGACGCACTCTCAAAAATAATCTTAATAAAACTGGATTTCTAATGGCGTATACTCTATTAAGCTGTAATACAACGAGTTCAGAATCCAACCTCACTATCAAACTCTGAATCCCGAATGAAATAGATTCAGATAATAACTCCACCACTGCACTATATTCTACAATGTTGTTCGTTGTTTGACTAAGGCTTACCCCATGCATAGATACTAACTCGTCCAAGGGCGAATAGATAACCCAAGTTGCGGAAGAAATGTTCCGTGTACTACGACAAGCGCCATCAGCGTAACCAATAAATGTTTGAAGAGGCGTCGCCATCTGTGACATCAAACGTAAAACGAAGATAAGTAGGAATAACGACGAAAACCCAATCTCTAAGATAATGCACAATTTAATCTAAAACACACCAGCTAAAAGAAAAATTAACCTACCTAACGAATCTTCACACTCGATTTAAGCATAATATCTCTTCAGGTAAAGACCATTTTTGGGTTTACCTAAAGATTCCCCGTCAAAGTCTACCAACTCATATGCCCCTTTCACTAGCTTTCGCTTGACAACAAAAGGACCATGCCACATAGGCACGAATTTTCCAGCACCCAATTTATCATTCGCTTGATCGTACAAGAGGACTAAATCTCCTTCCGAAAAATTTCGAGGGCTTACATTTCGATCATACTGAGCCTTAATACATTTGGCATGAGATTCGATCGCTAATGCAGCATCGCGGCGATTCTCATCTAGCTGAGCTAAGGATAATAAACGTTTTTCCTCTTCGGAAGTAGTTGGAAGTAATTCGATGGCCATTCGCAATGACGGGATTTCACATTCAATAGGTAGCACGGCTTCCAAACCATAAACTAGTTGGAAAGGAGTGAACCCTGTTGATGTTTTGACTGAGGTTCGGTATGCCCACAACATTGAAAATAACATGTTGTGCCAGTTCGACCGATGAATCCCAATGATCCGTCAGATCATGATGACTAAGACTTTGTTGATAGCTTCAACCAGACCATTAGCTTGTGGATAGTAAGGAGTTGAATTGTCATGGCGCAAGCCAAGCTGGTCTGTAAGTTCTGTCATCATAACGTTTCAAAAATGACGCCCATAGTCAGTAATAATCGCTTGTGGAACACCAAACCTAGCAATTATATGATTGAATACGAAAATTGCAGTTGTTTTGCCGTCTGCCTCAAAGGCATCGCCTCGGCCCACTTAGTAAAATAATCTACCGCGAGGATAATGTACGCATGCCCCCCAGCCGAGTAAGGGTTACATGTAATACAATTGATACCCCATTTCAAAAAAGGACCAGCAGCAATTATAGGGTGAAGAAGAGCAGGTGGAGAGCACATCTTTCGATCAAAAATCTAACAATTGTGGCATTTTCAGACCGCAGTAATAGAGTCTTTAAACAAAGACGGCCAGAAATAGCCAGCGCGCAATATCTTTTGGGCAGTGGCATACCCAGGCATATGACCACCACACGCTCCATAGTGACAATCATTTAAAACCCTCTCGGCTTCCTCATGAGTGAGACAACGTTGAAAAATAGAGTCTACCCCCAGGCGATAAGAGTATCTCCAATAATTTTGTATTGCTAGGATTGGAATCAAACTTTTCGACAGTCGGATCGTGAAAGATCGGGCCGAAATATTTGGGTTTGGAGATAAGTGATGATATCTCCATACCACGGATCTAAAGTGCTGATCAGAAACAAGGATTCGTTCGCAATGGTCTCCTCCGCCACAGTCTCTGAATCAACACGGGGAAAGTCACACATAAGTTCCACAAAGACTAAAGATTTCTTTGACTTGGATTTTTCAAATTCCAAATCAAACTCCTGCAAGATGACAATCCATTTGGAGTACTTTCCCCCCAGCAATTGTTTAGTCAAAATGTAGATCATGGGGTTGCAATCAGAAATGACTATAGTTTTGCGTAATAAAATGTAATGACAAAATCTTTGGACAGCTTGAACAGCTGCCAAGGCCAATTTCTCCACATGTGAATATTTCAACTCAGTGGGATTCAACGTGCGACTAAGATAATATATCACATGTTCCATTCCGAATTCATCCTCTTTAACTAACACCATCCCAATAGTGGAATAGGAAGCGGCGAGATACAAGTAGTAATCCTGGTTGTAGTTGGGAGGATGCAACAGCGGCGCATGGGTCAACGCATGTTTTAACGCATCAAAATATTTCTAAGCTATCTCATCCCAAAAGAATGAAGCACTTTGTTTCAACAACCGGGTAAAACCCTTCGTAATCTCGGCATAGTTAGGGATAAATCGACGTAAAAAGTTTTCTTTCCCTTGCAAACTTTGGAGTTGGCGAAGACTCGAAGGAGGAGGCAATTTGATGATAGCTTCGACCTTCGAAGGA